>JADDOH010018483.1:0-27240 GCA_016648135.1 Agrypnia vestita
TGCGATATTCTCCACTGTCTTTTCAGGCATACATTTTCATCTAGCGCCCCGTAGACCGCCAAATGTGAATTGCGGCCGGTCGCTCCCAGCAACAGATGGTTCGGCGTAAGAGGCGCGTCATCCTTCGGATCAACCGATACATGCGTCAACGGACGGCTATTAACAGTATATTCGGCCTCAGCCAACAGAGTCCTCAAGGTTTCTTCCCGCGGTGCCCGCTCCTTCAAAGTAGCCTCCAACGCCCGCTTCACGGCGCGTACTAGGCTCTCCCAGGCGCCACCCATATGTGGGGCGAGGGGGGGTTGAAGTTCCATTCAACCCCGCTCTCCGCGAGGTGCCCATGCATCCGCGGGTCACTTCTCCAATCTTTCAGCGCGGCTGCCATCTCTTTTTCCGCGCCTCGAAAATTGGTTCCATTATCGGAATATAGTAGGCGCGGATGCCCGCGCCGCGCTGCCATTCGCCTTATAGCGAGTATGGCCGAGTCTGCAGACAAAGACTCGGCGATTTCCAAATGTACAGCGCGCGTTGTCAAGCATGTAAATAGCGCGCCGTACCGCTTCTCTCTTCGCCGGCCGATAGTCACCTGCATTGGGCCAAAATAATCGAGCCCACAATGGTAAAAAGCGGGAGTATTGTAAGCCAGTCGGCAATCTGGCATTTGACCCATTAACGGCGGTTGCGGCTGGCTTTTTCTGTTTCGGCACGCTTGGCATTCATATTTCACCCGGCGCACTGTGGGTCTCAATTTTAAAATATAAAAATTCTCCCGCACATCTGCCACAGTTTTCTCAGTGCCCGGGTGATTTTCCTTCTCATGATAATGCCTTATCATCAAGCGGGCATACGGGTGAGAGCCGTCCAATACTACCGGCGCCCTCAAGCCGGCCGGTATTTCATGCACCGCGGTCTGCTCGAGCCGCGAGCCCATCCGTATAACTCCATATTCATCCAGGCGCGGCGTCAGTGGATACAGCCGGCTGGTCCTTGGGACGGCTCCACCGCGGTGTAAAATTTTTATTTCTGTGCCGAACGCCTCCGCCTGAGAATGCAATATCCATGCGCGCTCGGCTGCTATTCTTTCATCGCAGGTGACATCTCGGCCGGGCCGCTCTTCAGCGCGGCGGCGGCAATTCCAAATGAAGCGCCTTATCCATGCCGCGGTGCGCACCAATTTTGTCCATGATGAGAAGCGTCTTATATCGGGCAATGCTCCCCCCGTGGGCGTTCCTCTGGTCACAAAAACAACATCTGCTCTTTTTTCCAGTACTGTGTTATCTGGTTGCCGCCGGCGGCTCTCTTGCGGCCACGCCGACTCTCCCCGGTGTAGAAAGTCAGGGCCGCTGAACCACATACCATCAGCGGCCAAATCTGGGAGTTCGCCGTCCCGTGTCCCAATATCAGCGGGATTATGTTTAGTGGGGACCCATCTCCAATCGGCGATTTTTGTCAGTTCATCAATCTCTCCCAGCCGGTTAGCGACAAAAGTCGAATACGCCCGGGGGTCGGTCCGCACCCAGCATAACACCGTGGTGGAATCGGTCCACAGTACCGTACGGGCTATTTTACAGCGGTACTCTTTTTTCACAGCCGCCGACAGTCGCGCGGCGATAAGTGCCGCTTGCAGCTCTAGCCTCGGTATTGACAGCGGTTTTAGCGGTGCCACCTTACATTTTGCCGAGATGAAGGCTACGGAATGGCCACCCTCTCCTGTCTCGACAAAATAGGCCACCGCGCAGCTCGCTTTTTTCTGAGGCGTCGCAAAACACATGAAGCGCGACTTCACTATCGCGGCGGGATATGCACGGGCGCGCGATTTCACATTTCACATTCCTTATTAGCTCGCACCACGCGTACCATTTATCGGCGTGCTCGGGTTGTATCCTCTCTTCCCATCCAATTTTAGAGCGCCATACATCCTGTAATAGGATTTTTGACCTTATTAGTATGCAGGCCAAAAATCCGATGGGGTCAAATATTTTCATTACGGCGCTCAATATTTGTCTCTTTGTCGGGCGGCCAGCCTCCGCTATCTCTGGCAAGTTCACAAATTGAAAAACAAATTTGTCGGAGGCCGGCTCCCATGCAATCCCGAGCACTTTTTCTGCCCGATAATCCTCATCGGTTCCACCGCTCTTAAGGCGGGCTCAATTTTTTCTAATACTTCAGGATCATTGGAGGCCCAGTTGCAGAGCTGCATTTTCCCTCGACGCAGTATTTCAGTCACTTCGGTGAACATTTTTAAGGCCTCTTCAGTTGAATCCACTGCGTCGAGGTAATCGTCCATATAAAATGTAGTCTCAACCGCCTTTGCCGCGGTCGGAAATTCCGTGGCACTGGCTTGCGCAATCCGGTTTCTCACATACTGTGCACTGCTGGGCGAGCAGGTGGCGCCAAAAATCATAGACGACATTTGGTAAGTCGTCGGCACCTGCTCGCCTGGTTGTCTCCATAGAAATAATTGCGCCGCTTGGTCGGCCTCTCGGATTTTTATGCGTAAAAACATTTCTTTTACATCGGGTGCCAGTGCCACTTTTCCTTCCCGGAACCGGAACACACTGCCTAGAAGTGAACTCAGCAGGTCCGGCCCCGTCAATAGCATATCATTCAATGATACTCCTCGGCACTTACTCGCGGCATCAAATACTATACGTATTTTGCCGGGCTTGTTTGGGTTAAAGACCGCAAAATGCGGCAAGTAAAACTTAAATTTCAGCGCCTTTTCTTCGGCGGGTGACAAGGCGCGGGCGTAATCTTTCTCAAAATATTCATTTATTTTCGCCCTGTACGCCGTCGCATATGCGGCATCTTTTTCCATTTTTCTTTCAATCCCCGCCAGGCGGTTGGCGGCGCACTGGCGGCTGTCTGGGAAGTTCACTTCATCCATTTTCCAAAGAAGGCCCGTTTCCCATTGCCCGGTAGGTAATTGCCGCGTAGTGGCCTCCATAATAGCGGCGGCGCGGGCGTCCTCTCTATTGACGCGGGCCGCGGCAGTGATCCCCAGTGAATCCACTGCAAAATGCGCCCTTATCAGCGCCTCCAGATCGTTATCGGCCGCCGGCACCGTGGCGCCGGAGAGCGCCAAAACCGTCGCGGTGCCGGCGGGTGGCCGGCGGCCAAGCTCGCCGTGTGTGGTCCATCCCAGGGCTGTGCGGGAGCGCAATCCGCCGGTAGGTATTTCAGTCACCTCCCGGGTGACGATCAAATGCGCGTGGTCCTGGCCTATCAATATTCGCGGCTCCACTTCATTAAACTCCGCGCACTTTCCACCAACACACGCGCGTTCTGGGTCAGTTTCAATTTTATTTTTATTTTTATTTTTATTTTTCTCTTGGCACTCGCATTTTCTTAGCACTTTTTGCGCGGGCAGAGCGAGCTGTTTGACTGTGCTCGCCCGCATTTCATATGCAGCCTCACTCCCCCGCACTGTGAGATTTACATCTTGGGACCGGTCATCTGAGGAACACATTCCATTTGCGCCGTGAATTCTAAGTCCGCGCACCGGTCCGCGGGCCCCGACGGCGCTGGCCACTGTTTCATCGACGAGAGTGACGGTCGAACCCTCATCGAGAAGCGCGTAAATTTTCACTTGACCTCGGGGCCCACTCACAGTCACCAACAAAACTTTTAACAGTACGGCATATCGCCCATTGTCCAATTTTGCGTGCCCCACTGTATTATCGCGGGGCGCCGTAACATTCGTCGCGGGGGTGGTAGGTGGGGCGGCCGCGGCGGCGCCGCCTGACCCGCGCGGTGGCGCGCTTCGCGGGGCGCCTCGCCCGCCTCGCCTGTGTTGATCGCGGCCACGCCCGCCTCGCCCGCCGCGCCCGGATCGATGTTCTTCAGCGGCATGGGGCGGGCGGCGATTTTCTTCTAAGTGCAGCGAGTGGTGGTGTGGTGCTCGGCATCCATTTTCGCCGCACCGCTTGGCCTTGCAGATAGGCAACATATGCCCCCTTGTTAGGCAATTAAAGCAGACAGCGGCCCGCCTTGCCAATGTCCATCTCTCCCGTATGGGTTTATTCCAATACGCCCTACAATCCAGCAGGGCGTGATTTGCCATATGGCAGGCGCAGCATCTGGCGGCGCTCGTTGACGGTCTACTTTCATCACCGTCTTCCGTCAATTGGTGAACTTGACCGCTTCGGCGGGCGGTCATCTTCTGGCTCGCTTTTGGCCTACATCCGGCGTACGGCGCCATGTCCAATATGTCGACCAGCCAGTCCGATAAGTCCTTTATTGTGATGTTGGTTGGTCCGCCTCTCCTTGAATTCAGCCACATTAATTTCGCCGACATGGGAAGCTTGCCGACCATTTCTGTAAGTAGCTGCGGTGACGTTAGGTATTTTCGATCAAAGCCATGCACGGTCGCCACCACATTTCTGATGGCTATAGCATAATCGGTCAGCGCGTCTATCGGCGAATCTTCAGTGATACGTGGGTGGCGGCGGACTCTTTCCAGCATGCTATCAATAATGTCCTCGGAATTGCCGAAGCGGTTTTTCAGTGTCCGCATAATCTCCTCCAAATTCTGTGGGTCCACTAGAAGCGGCGCGACTGCTTCGCGCGCTCGTCCTTTCAGCGCCGTTTGTAGGCGCATAATATTTTCAGGCGGCGACAATCCACATAAAACTGACGACTGCTCATACTGCGCCAGGAAAGTCGGCCACTCGAAGGGGTCTCCGGAAAAATGCGGCAATTCTTTGACGCCTGATTGTCGCGCCAAAATTGCTGAAACCGGCGCCTCTCCCGCAGTAGGTTGTGAGCGGGTGCTGTTGGCCTGGCGTGAATTGAGCGCCTCTTCAATCAATGAGTTGACCATCCGTCTTTGTTCCGGATGGCTCAGGACCCAATCTCTCGTAAATGTGCTCGGTTCAGGACAACGGCCCCGCTGTCCAGATCGGTCTGATGACACAATCGCGTACTCCTCCATGACGTCATCGGCCGCGGCAACTGGTGGGCGGCGGGTGGTGACGTTATCGGCCGCGACAACTGGTGAGCGGCGAGTGGTGACGTCATCGGCTGCGACGACTGGTAGGCAGCGAGTGGTGACGTCATCGGTCGCGACCACTGGTGGGCGGCGGGTGGTGACGTCATCGGTGGCGGCTGGTGTCGGCCGCTTGGGTGTGACATCATCAGCGGCGACCGAGGCTGGTCGCTTGGATGCCGCCCTGGTCGGTTGCCTCTTTGCAGGCGACACATTTGCAGCTTCGGATGCGTCTGCCTTTGCTGAGCAGATCCGGATGAGCGCCTCCGCGTGCTCTCGCTGGAGTTCTCGTATGAGCTGCTGTTGGCGTCGGATCTCCGCCGCTTGCCGGCGGACGGTGTCCTCCGTGGATGTCGTGGAGGCCCGGTCCACTTCAGAACCGGCTCGTTCCGGTGCCACAGGCTCGTCCTGGTCGTGGTCTCCCCCAACAGAGTGTCTCGATCCCTCTTGAGACATGGTGGTCGTCAGCGAAGCTCAGATCTCCGGCTCGAACAGGACCAAAATGTTCCGGATGGGAACACCTTTTTTATGCGGCTCAGTAGTCTTCGCTGGTGGGGCAGAGATCGCCACCAGAATTTGCAGTGAAGCTCGTAGTCCGTGGATATGCCAGAAGTCAAACGCCGAAGTAGTGCTTTTATCGTATTAAAGTCGAAGAAAAAATCCGAAGCGAAGTCCAAGTCAGAAAGCAGTGGTCACAAAAATCCAAGAAAGCAGAGTCCAAAGTAGGTGAGCAGGGGTCAGAAAGAAAAGGCAGCAAGAAGATTGTCCAAATAGCGATTCTCGTACCGACGCGGGTGGCGTATCTGTGGTACTCGCTCAAAAAATGCATTTTATTTATACCAAATTCAAAATTTCACAAGATTGCGTCATAGCATGTTACAGAAACCAATGAGATTGCGTAATTCTGGGAAGGCGCCGCAGCGCTCCCAGCGGCCGAGCGGTGAACTACGTCATTCGCGGTTGCACAATTTCACCGCGCGGCAGATTTCATATGACAGATACAAATTAATTCATAAAAAATGCATTTTAGCTCCCAAGAGACTAATACTGTGTTATTTTGTAATAACAGACCTAGCAGATGATAATAACACAGTTATTTGGACGGGCTGGGTCATACAAGGCCCAAAAAACTAAAATTAAATTCGCCACAAACGGCTCAAATTTTCAAAAATTCATAAAAAATCAAAAACAGCAGTTTTACAAGTTTTGCTATGACAAATGTAATTTGCGCATGCAAGCGCTCATTTTAACAGTAATTCCAAATATTTCAGGTAAATATTTACTGAGTTATAGGCATTCAAAAAGCGCCAAAAACCAATTTCTTTATTTCACCCTCAGGCGCGCCTATATCATTCCACATGTATAAAAATACATTTTCCAGACAGGCATTCGGTAAAGGAATGCAATGACACTACATAAGTAGGAATTCGTCCACGGTAAGCCGCTCTGATTGTCGATAAAAAATTCAACTTTTTAATATTCTCCACGGCGAGCCGTGTGCGCGAGCTTACCGCGACGTGGACCCGCAAACAGGCGTCTACCGTTTCCAAATCGAGAAAAATACAAAATTTTTCTCACGGTCTTCCAGTACTCATTCATTTCATGATGACCATCTCCACGATGGCGTCCGGTGCAGGCCTTCGGGCCCCCGTGGAGGGTATCCCATTTACGCATCTCAGACGGGGGCTCGGAATTGAGTACTAGGCGTTAGAAGTTATAGCCGGTCAGGTAAGTTTGTAAAATCTGAATATTCAAAAAACATTTATTTGCCCGTCGGCGGATTCAACGGCGGAAAGAAAGAGACGAGACCCTCTGCAGCGAGACTCGTCTCCCGTGTTGGCGAATATTGCGTGCCACACTCATGCCCATTTAGTGTTGGCGAACATCGCGGGTACCGCGTGCCACACACATACTTTACTTTGGGGCGTTACATCGCGGAAGAATCCCTTCGGCTCAAACTTCTAACCTTTGTCCACGCACCAATAGGTGCCAAATAAAAAATTATTTATTTCCATTTTATTCATAAAAATTCATAAAATTCCAATACATTTTTCTCATCAGAGATTCAACATAATGCACATGACAATATTGCATACAAAAAAGGGCGCCAAGCGCTGCTTCCTACATCAACATATTTTTAAAATATTTTCATAACATATACAAATTCCACACATATTTGTATCGACACTTGTAGCTGGAAATAACATCGGCGGCCAAACAGGCTGCATTTTTCATATTCATTCAACAAGGGGCCAATCTCCGGGCTAGTGTCCGGGCGATGTTGTTCTACAGCTAGTTGGAAGCAGTATGCGCGCGCGGCCCCCCTCAAGTTGCGGCAACAGCCGCTGGGCACTGACTTGCGCGCGCTCCGAGCAGCAACCCGATTTTCAGTAGCGGCATTCACACCTCGTCTCCAATGCAATTTTCTGTATGTAGCGGCTGATTTATTTTGGACACGCGCCGCTCGTAGTGGTCATGTTATGTTCTCATTTTTTACATGGCTCAACCCTGTCCGTTCCACTATCAGAGGGAATAATTTTCATATCATCGACAATGAAACATGAAAAAATACGAATTTTAAATAACTTTATGACCCCGAGTGTTCCACACGGAAACAATTAAATAACAGGTGCGGTCCGCTGAGTTCGCTTCCGAAGCCCCGATGTACTAGCAGGCCGGGAGTGTAGAGCGCAGAAAATTCTCCAAGTCCAAAATCCGTGCCGAGTCGTCGCCTCAGGTGGTAAAAACAAGTCCAATATATCCAAAATCGTAGCCAAGTCCAAATGCAGAAGTCAGTAGAAAATCCAGAGTCCAAATCCAAAGAAGAAAAGCAGGGGTCAAGCAGGGTGTGAAGTGAAACGCAGAATAAATGTTCCAGTAGGCGTACTCGGCAGAGGCTCCCAGCAGAAGTAGCAGTAGTGAGCACTCGCCCGCCCGGCGCAGTATTTATACAGTGCGGAAAGCTTCCCCCTGACACGCGCCGCTGACCAATCAGCGTGCTCGATTCACCGGGCGCTTGGAGCGCAAAATGTCGGCCTCCCGTGCCGATTCGCGGATTAAAATTAAATATTTTAATCGATAGCAAATTAAACGCCACCCCCCCGGGGATTTTAACACATCATCTATACCAATCTATGTCTTGCCCATAGGATGATGTCGTTTACTGGAACCGCAAGAGTGAATTTACCTAGTTATTCAACAAAATATGCCGATTTACCGCGGCATTTTCAAGAATTAATTTACATTTAATTCGGTTAAAAATAGTAAACATGACTTTACGAGATTCTAAATTATACCATTAGATAGATCTCAACCAAGCGCATCCTTCGGTGATATTTTCAAGTATGTCGGATAGATATTAATTGCGTAATAGGCAGCCAAAATGCCGCCACAAATAAAGTGCGCTCGCGCACTTTCCCACCCGCAAAAACATATCACTCCCATAGATGTTCACATGAGGAACACAATAAAAAATGCTTCAGCTCACCAGGATGTCTGTAACGTCCGTAATCAGAGTTCAAAAATATTCGCTGTGGCCCCACTCAGCCGCGCGGCGCTATCGTAGCGCCGGGTTTTTTTTCATCACACGCGCGGGCTGCGTACATACAGGCGGCGCGGTCAGGCTAGTTTATCGGGGCCCATGCGAGATATTTTACTCTCAATCAAACATTTTTTATTTTAATTTCTACTTTACAATACCACACAAAGGACTCATTTGGCACATTTAAATACCTATGTATTTTTACTTCCTCGCCTCTTCGAGGCAGGACATTTACATAAATTCCATCAAAATAGCGGCCATTCTATGATAGTCCGCGGCGCTCCGCGCGATTTAAAAATGATTTTATTCCCATCGCGCGAGCTTTCCCTGTATATCAAGACCACGAAACATCAATTTTATTCAGTATTACATTTACAAATGTCTTATCTAATTCTTAAATATTTCATTCTTAAGATTTTCATTTCATCAAACTTAAATATTTCATTTTCTTAAGTATTTCAAATATTTCAACACTTTACAAGATAAGACCAAAAATGTAATTTCTTCGTGGAATTTTTCCAACGCCCTCCGTCGGAGATGTCACATATCGCCGGCTCAGTGCCCGCGCCGACTATCCGCTTGGAGGCGAGGTGGGCCCATACAACGGACCTGAGCCCTCCGTAAGGGCTAACATTCATGACTTCAGACGGGTCATCATCATCATCACATCGTCATATCAGACGGGTCATCATCATCATCATCATCCCGTCGTCATAATTCTACCTGTCCGATACACTCCCCCCGTATAGCTGGCCTATACCGATGCTAGGAGGACAGGTCCATCCGCGGCCCTTGTGACATGGTGATGATCCGGGTAGCGGGTCTGGTGTAATCTCCTGCTGCCGTTCTCACGCGGACAACACGTACGTGTCCGTCCGCCGCAGCCTTCGCTTCAATCACCCGTCCCCTTGGCCACGTGTTTCTGGGTAGAGCGGGGTCCATGATGATCGCCACCTCTCCTTCTCGGATCGCGGGCGCCGCATCCTGCCACTTGCGTCGGCGCGCCAAAGTCGGCAGATACTCCCGCATCCATCTTCTCCAAAACAGATCAGCCATCTGTTGAGCCATCTGCCACTGCTTCCGCAGACAAACATTTTCATCCAGTGCGCTGTAAATCGCGAGATGTGAATTTCTGCCAGCCGCCCCTAGTAGCAGATGGTTGGGGGTGAGAGGTGCGTCGTCCTTCGGGTCCACCGAAACATGTGTCAGCGGTCTGCTGTTGACCGTGAACTCCGCCTCAGCCAGCACGGTCCTCAATGTTTCTTCCCGTGGAGCCCGCTCCTTCAATGTAGCCTCCAGTGCGCGCTTGATAGACCGCACCAGGCTCTCCCATGCGCCGCCCATGTGCGGGGCAAGTGGGGGGTTGAAGTGCCATTCAACCCCGCTTTCAGCGAGATGATCCTTCATCCGCGAGTCCTCCTTCAGCTCGACGAGGGCTACCGCCATCTCCTTCTCCGCGCCCCTGAAGTTCGTTCCATTGTCCGAGTACAGGAAGCGCGGATGGCCTCTGCGCGCGGCCATCCTCCTGATGGCAAGTATGGCCGAATCAGCTGACAATGATTCGGCTAGCTCCATATGCACAGCGCGCGTCGTGAGACAGGTGAACAGCGCGCCGTATCGCTTCTCCTTCCGGCGCCCGATGGTTATCTGCATCGGCCCGAAGTAATCCAATCCGCAGTGGTGGAATGCGGGTGTGTGGTGTGCCAGCCGGCAGTCCGGAAGCTGGCCCATCATCGGCGGGGCCGGCTGGCTCTTCTCAACACGGCATCGCTGGCACTCAAATTTCACCCGGCGCACCACAGGTCTCAATCTGAGCACAAAAAAGTTCTCACGTACATCTGCTACGGTCCTTTCTGTGCCCGGGTGATTCGCGCGCTCATGGTAGTGACGCACCATTAGCCGCGTGTACGGGTGGCCACCGTCTAGTATGACGGGCGCCCGTAGTCCCGGCGGTATCCCTTCTGTCGTCGTGCCCTCAAGTCGCGAGCTCATCCTGATGACGCCATGTGCATCCAAATGGGGCGTCGTGTGGTGCAAGCGACTGGTCCGCGGTACTGATGTTCCATCGCGGAGAGATTTCATCTCAGGCCAAAATGTCTCTGCCTGAGCGTGTAAAATCCAGGCGCGTTCGGCCGCGGCCCACTCGTCGGCCGTGATGTCTTGGCGGACGCGCGCGGCGGCCGGGCGGCGACAGTTCGCCGCGAAGCGCCGTACCCATGCAGTGGCTCGTAGTAAGCGGGTCCAGGACGAGAAGCGCTGTATGTCTGGTAGCGCTCCCCCCGTGGCCGGCTGCCGGGTCACTAGTACTGTCTCCGGGCGCCTTTCCATCTGAGCCACTTCAGGTGGCGGATGATTCTTCTCCTTCGGCGCTGTCTCTGCAGGGTGAATGACCGAAACATCCGCGATCATCTCAAGCGGCCAAAATCACAGCATCAGGCGTGCCCATCCGCGATCATCTCAAGCGGTCCAATTGCACATTATGCCCCAGGCGCCAAGTCCTCGCCTGTCCAAGTGATTTGTGTTTCCTCACCCCGCCAGAACAAAAAGAAAAAGAGACAGCATTAGTAATGTGAACATTACATATACATGGATGTGAACATTGGTCTAATCAAATAAATAAATAATATCAAAATATTATCAAAACCAAAACATATCACACCATTTCCCAAAAACAAGCGCTGTTTTGGTGAACACTCATATTTCTCGAGATTTGGTTCCCGCCAGATTCCAATCGGAATCTCATTAGATTTCATCTGGCCACTTTTACAGGGATCCACAATGCTCTCGAGCTACAATCGGGCTTCACGCGCCGTCTATACCTCGTGCGTATGACGCGGTAGGTATCTCCCAATGGTGACGTCATACACTCCGCCGAAAGGAGAGCCAAATTGTTGCTGTCCCTTTCTGTCTTGGCAGATCACGTCAATGTGCTGACCATTTCCATGGTTCCAAATTTGTGTGCTGCGTCTGGTCTCAAGTAGTGAAGATTGCATTCCACAAATTCTGCGCGTCACAATTTAATACGCGCGCTTTTCATACCACATTTGCTTTAGCGCGAGCCATTTATTTCAGCGCGCATTCACATATAGCAATGGACTCCGCTTGCATTTTGTGATTCACTATTCTCACCAGTCGTCTGATACACACACACACACACATATTTCATTTTGTATGCACTCAATCTGCTGTTCAATGCAATTTTCGGTGCATTTATCACGTCTCAATTAGACGTTTTCTGAACGCTGACGTCCCATCTGTCGAGCATAGTGCTCTCTCATTCACGCGCGTGACGCGCTCGTCCATCGAGCGTAGTGCTCTCTCTTTCACGCGCGTGACGCGCTCGTCCATCGAGCGTAATGCTCTCTCTTTCACGCGCGCGACGTGGTCCAACAGGTTCAACCGATTCACGGCCACCTATGTACTGCGTTCGGCCAAGGTGTTCGCCGACGCCTTACGTATCTACCGCGTTCGGCCAATGTGCCCGCCGACATTCCCATATATATACTGCGTTCGGCCAATGTGTTCGCCGACGTCTTATGTATGTATAGCGCAATAATCAACACTCAGAGTCGGCGTCCACTCGATCGGCTGGAATCTGTTCGTCCTTTTCATTGACACAACACACGCGCGCCTTTCTCACTTTAACATATATTTGAAAATAAAATTATTTTACAAAATTTCACTTTTATTTTCATCGCGCGTGCTTTTACTTTTTGCGCAGTTACTTAGTGAGCAGTTTGCTCGGCCCGCCGCGCGCCGCGGCCGATCGGGCGGCGAGTAGTTTCGTCGCACATCGACACATTTTCAAACACTTTTGAATCTATACATATTTTCACATACATATCTCACACCTATATATATATTTCATCACATATGTATATCATCACGTCATATTTGACACACGTGTATATCTCTCCATCTATAAATATACACACATTTCACATATACATATCACAAATATTTATTTCGGTGTTTGCTTGGCTGAAAATAAACATTAGAGGCTATGCGGGTTTCCACGCCCTCTATTTCCATTCATTAAGAGAAAGGCCCATAATGGCTAAAAAAATTTAAAAATTTGAAATTTTAAAATGAGTTGAAACTGGCGTGTTTCACCACTTCGCTGAGACGAAGGTAGCTCTCATTGCCGCCCTCTCCCATCTCAATGAAGTATTCCATTATGCCTTCTCACACCCAATATAACCACCAAAATAAAATAAATATATGTGCAGTGTCACTTACATCAAGTCGTCATGACGTGCTCTGGCGTTCTATCCTCCTTAGACTGCGGCAGGGCACCTCCAGCACAGGTCGCAGCTGGCCAGCTGGCATCGGCGGCCACCGACAGGCACAGCATGTTGACCACCACAGGCCGGAGAAGCATGCCCGGCGTTGGTCCAGGTCAGCATCGGCCGCCCCAGGCTGACCGGGTGGTCTGCTGGACCGCTGCAGCCACTGCATCGGACCGCATCCCTCACGTCAGGGCGCTGCTGGCTGCATCCACAGTCACTGCAGGGCCACCCGCCCTTGCAGGATCGGTGCAGTCATTAGGTCATCAGGCCACCAGGGTCATCAGGCTGCTGCTGGCTCTCATGGACGGCGGCTTTCACAGGACCGCTGACTGCTATTGTAGTAGCAGTCGTCGGCGTTGACCCAGGTCAGGCCCGTAGCAGCAGGTTGGCAGGCCTCGACCGCTCCCGGTGGTAATGCTGCTCATCCTTCATGTGCTCCTGGTAGTCCCAAGAAGTCGTCATCTCTCCTGGCTCCGCTGCGGTGAAGCGAAACTCAGCAATCCGGCTCTCGAAGGACCAATTGTTCCACACGGAAACAATTAAATAACAGGTGCGGTCCGCTGAGTTCGCTTCCGAAGCCCCGATGTACTAGCAGGCCGGGAGTGTAGAGCGCAGAAAATTCTCCAAGTCCAAAATCCGTGCCGAGTCGTCGCCTCAGGTGGTAAAAACAAGTCCAATATATCCAAAATCGTAGCCAAGTCCAAATGCAGAAGTCAGTAGAAAATCCAGAGTCCAAATCCAAAGAAGAAAAGCAGGGGTCAAGCAGGGTGTGAAATGAAACGCAGAATAAATGTTCCAGTAGGCGTACTCGGCAGAGGCTCCCAGCAGAAAAAGCAGCAGCAGTATCAGTAGTGAGCACTCGCCCGCCCGGCGCAGTATTTATACAGTGCGGAAAGCTTCCCCCTGACACGCGCCGCTGACCAATCAGCGTGCTCGATTCACCGGGCGCTTGGAGCGCAAAATGTCGGCCTCCCGTGCCGATTCGCGGATTAAAATTAAATATTTTAATCGATAGCAAATTAAACGCCACCCCCCCGGGGATTTTAACACATCATCTATACCAATCTATGTCTTGCCCATAGGATGATGTCGTTTACTGGAACCGCAAGAGTGAATTTACCTAGTTATTCAACAAATATGCCGATTTACCGCGGCATTTTCAAGAATTAATTTACATTTAATTCGGTTAAAAATAGTAAACATGATTTTACGAGATTCTAAGTTATACCATTAGATAGATCTCAACCAAGCGCATCCTTTGGTGATATTTTCAAGTATGTCGGATAGATATTAATTGCGTAATAGGCAGACAAAATATGTCACCACAAATAAAGCGCACTAGCTAACTTTCAGACACGCAAAAACATATCACTCCCATAGATGTTCACATGAGGAACACAATAAAAAATGTTTCAGCTCGCTAGGACGTCTGTAACGTCCGTAATCAGAGTTCAAAAATATTCGCTGGTGGCCCTTGACTCCAGCTGCACGGCGACACTATGGCGCCGGGTTTTTTCCATTACCCGCGCGGGCTGCATACATACAGGCGGCGCGGTCAAGCGAGTTTATCAGGGCCCACGCGAGATATTTTACTCTCAATCTAAACATTTTTTATTTTAATTTCTACCACACAAAGGACTCATTTGGCACATTTAAATACTTATGTATTTTTACTTCCTCGCCTCTTCGAGGCAGGACATTTACATAGATTCCATCAAAATAGCGGCCATTCTATGATAGTCCGCGGCGCTCCGCGCGATTTAAAAATGATTTTATTCCCATCGCGCGAGCTTTCCCTGTATATCAAGACCACAAAACATCAATTTTATTCAATATTACATTTACAAATGTCTTATCTAATTCTTAAATATTTCATTCTTAAGATATTTCATTAAATATTTCATCAAACTTAAATATTTCATTTTCTTAAGTATTTCAAATATTTCAACACTTTACAAGATAAGACCAAAAATGCAATTTTTTCGTGGAACTTTTCCAACGCCCTCCGTCGGAGATGTCACATATCGCGTCGGTGCAGTATCCTCTTCAGCTAGGATCGCAACGCCGGCTCGCTGCCCGCGCCGACTATCCGCTTGGAGGCGAGGTGGGTCCATACAACGGACCTGAGCCCCCCGAAAGGGCCAACATTCATGACTCCGCGTACGGCGCTTGCCCATACAACGGACCTGGGCCCCCCGAAAGGGCCAACATTCATGACTTCAGACGGGTCATCATCATCACGTCGTCATATCAGACGGGTCATCATCATCATCATCCCGTCGTCATAATTCTACCTGTCCGATACAGTCTACCTGTATTGGTTTTATTGTTGATTTTTATATAGTTTTATTTTTTAATTGGTTTAGCGCAGCGGAGAATCTGTCATATGAAATGTCACATGTATTATGTTTATTATTGATTTTTATGAAAATTTTACCCGTTTTTATTAAAATCAACCGTTTTGTCACCTGAGACAGGTAGGTCGACTTCAATATTTCGCGCATAATAATTATCGACACCTAACTTTTGATAGCGATCGATCACTTGAAATGGCGGCAAACATAATTTCGTTTTTTCAGTACATATCTATGAGATCTTGAGTGGATCTTGAGATAATTTGATATTTTAAAATAATAAAGAGTGTTTTGCATTACATGTATATATATTATATGAATAAGAGAGGTGATCGGCACTCCTTTTAAATAATATCTCAATGAATTTTTCGAATATTAAAGATATTTAAAATGATGATAGTAGGTAATTAAGTATTCTATACATTTTTGAAAACATCAATCTTTTCGAAATCAATTCTTCTTCCTTTTCTTCGTAAGGTTTTATGAACTTATAATAATAAGTGAAATTTTTGAAATATATTTAGGTTTTTTTTTTCATTGGAATTTAAAACGTGATGTTAATAGACACAAGCGATATATTTAAAGAAAAAAAACTGACCGAATTATTTTCAAAAGATTTTGTTTCTATTTATTATTATAGATGAAGAGAAAGCGGCAAAAAAGTGTGCGTTAAAATGTGCAATAAACGTGTCAGTAAAAATGTAAAATGTCCCCGCAATTGTAAAATAATTTAACGTGACAATGATAATAAAAACGAACGCCGGAGAGCGGCCGGCCATCTGTGCGGGTGCAAACTTGTCGCGACATGTACCTACCCACCGACACGTGCGGACTTCCGGGCGATCCGCGACCCGCGACCCGCGACCGGGTGACCGCTAATTAGGTATGCATAATTAATTAATTACATTTATCATTATTATCGATCGATTATTGATTTGTTTGTTCGCGTTCGTATTCGCCGCGCCGGGTAGGGTGGAGAGCGTCGAGCGGTGAGTTTGATTTTAGAATGTATAATAATAATATTAATACTATAATACTTTTACTTACTATTTCATATTTAGTTTGACTTAAATGAAGTTACGAATATAAAAATCTCCATAACTATTGATATTAGGTCATGGTTGCTTGAACATTTTAGACTCATAACATAGTCAGGAATCTACCTGCCAAGTTTTTGCTGCTAGCTCTGGTACAGCCTGTACATATATCGTAAAACTACTATCTACAATTTGTAAAAAAATATGTTTGCTGTTGTATTATTAAGTTTTCATTTAGTTTTTAGTATAATTATGTTCGTTTTTTGTTGATTATTTGAGTTATTATGTACTTTTACTCACTATTTCATATTTGGTTTGACATAAAAGAAATTACGAAAATAAAAAATAATATTATAAATATATACGTTTTTTATTTTTTCGATCCATTTATCTGGTAGAGTAGCAAGTTTATGTACACGCTCATAGCATCAAACGATGGTAGACTAGACAAGGTATGAGAAAAAAAAGGTTTCATAACGGGGTTAGTCACCACTTAGCAGAAATTTAATTTTATTTGATCCGCTCCATACAAAAAATACAAAACTTTTTTGCTCAAACTATAAAGTTTAGGAAAAAGTTTCATAGGACAACTATTGATAAGGTTAATGAGCTCTATCCATCGGCATAAAGAAAAAAGTAAAAAATAAAGTTGGTCCCTAAGTCCCTCAAATTACGGTTTCGACTCACTGTGCTTCGGTTCGGGCGGCGGCCGCGTGTTCAAACCGTTCGACCGATTTACATGATCTTGACGCTGACTATCCGTTCGCTAGGCCGGTGCCGCCCCCCAAATACGAGCGCCCTAGGCCATCGCCTAGTTTGCCTATATGAACGGGCCGGCCCTGTGTACGGGCGACCTCTAGAGACGTACCGCAGCGTGTGTGGTGTTCGCGTGTTGGAGGTTTCCAGACCTGTACATGTGACCGCAGAAGAATTGAAATTCGATTCTTTTTGTCTGTGCGACCGCGACGGACAAAAGGTAGGGATGGGTAAATGAAAGAAAATGTCGATATATATATATATATATATATATATATTTCGTTTCCGTTTCCCAAATATTTTAGTTTTTTTTTTAAATAAAAGCTTTTTTGCGTTGCTCTGAAAAGAGTATATATTTTATTAGCAAAAGAACATAATATTTCATATTAAAATTTAAAAATAATAAAAGTACACACCTGAAAAGAGAAACAACATTTAAAGCTATTATTTTATATTAAAAACTTTATCCATTATTAAATGTGTATTATTCACCGGTAAATTATAATTTTCTCAATAGCTCGATTGTCAGTTGTTTGTGAAAGAATTTTCACACAAATTAAAACGTTCCATTTTAACAATTCAAATTAAATGAAGATCAACAGGTACCTACCGATCTTCATTTACACACACACATATATATATGTAACAAAAGTAACTTCTGGACTCCCTCGCGTTTTCTGTAAATGGTCTCCCTGAGAAGACCTAGGCCGACGTTTCGACACGGTATCACGTGCCATTGTCAAGGCTAAAAAGGCCTCAAAAGTTACGGACTAGCCGTACTTGCGTAATAAGCCTTATTGGTGGGAGACTTTCATGTCACCCGCGTGTTATTCCAGTTTAAATTTATCGCAGGATTTCTTCTTAACGGTCGCCACATCCACTCCTTTTCGACATTTTAAGGGGATGAATTTTATATAATTAATAGGTAAAATTGTATTATTCGACTCATTTCTCCGAAAGCGTGCGAAAGAATTGTGCATGTATTGTTTCATGCATTCGAGCAAAACTAAAATCTGGCAAAGGAAACTTTATTTTATAATATTGACTGTGCGGAGTGTAAAACATGTGTGTGGAGACATTTTGCTAGGTGAACGCGCGCACACGCGCACACCTTACAGGGAACGTTGATATTGAATATCAATATATCGATATTTTTCAAACAATATCGATATATTGATATTTTTTACCCATCCCTAGTTTAGTTTCAAGCTATGTATTCACTATGGAACAAATTGCCCCTCAACATCACGCGTGGCATAGAGTCTACGTGACGTTGCAACGTCGCGCACTGTTCCGCGACGTCGCGCACAACATAGCGGAGCATTTCTACGTGTCGCGGCAACGTTGCTATGCGCACGGTACCCGAGCGAGCTTACGGCGACATCATGCTTTGCGTCAGTACCACGTGGTAAGTGAGTGAAAAATAAAATGATGTGAGGGCCAACAGCGTTCCTTAATATTGTCTTGCTTGGCTATGGAAGGCCCGATTATTTGTAATAATTGTCAAAAACAGTTGTTGTTATTCGAGAGAAATTGGCAAAAGATCCGTCAGACATTCGAAGATCGCATAGAATATCCATCCTTCTTTCTCTTTGCAGTAAATAATTTCACACCCACCACCTTTTTCTCCTCTTACGTTTCGATAACTCGTTAAAATAAATAGATACGCAGCTGTCATCATAACCTCATCGGGCGACATTTCCGCAACAAGTGATATGTGAATCCCGGTGTGTACACTAGGGTGTCCCGTCCATGTATGAGAATTTTTTTTTTTTGAGATACATAATTGCAAGTGGTATCAAAATTTGCGTAATCTTACACAGATTGGAAAACAGATTAAAAAATTGGAAGTATGTGTCGTCTTGAGGGCTCTACCGAGCTTTGAAATTTTGTAAATTTTACGTTTTTACAGAGTTTAACCGTTTGCTTAAAATAATAAAAAAAACAAGTTTAAAGGGTATTTTATTATTGAAATTAATAAAACAAAGCACCAAAAAATAGAATTAACAAAATAGAGCTTATAATCAGTGTTGAAAGCTTAGAATTGAAACTTATTTTTGTGTCCAAAATTTGGCATTTCTGCTCAAGATTGCATCCTGGTTCTGATAAAGCTAAAGCTCTAGACGTAACGTCAGTTACACTTTGTTATGCGTCTGTTATAGGTCTCTAGGACCCAAAGTGCAACCATCTTAGGTCAAGAATAAATGACGAAGGGGTAACTAATTGACATGAAGCATACAAACACACCATTATAATGGTCTTTCCAAATACTCCTCTATTGAATCACGCCACCCTTTCAACTGATGTTAGTTGCAGTTCCGTTACATCCAACGCAAATCACGTAATCTAAATTCAAACCTTGACCCTTTACTATAGTTGTGATCGAGGTAAGAATTCCCTTTGCAGTGCCACGACTTTCGTCGTGTTGGTGTTGTGTGTCCCTAATAAATTGATCCAGGTTGTGCCAAAATTGAGATGTGGTCTTCTAAATGTAAATGCTTTTGATAACAATACCTCCAATATCTCTTGAAGCTTCTGTCCGAGCTTTAGATACAGCTCTGTGGATCTTATTTTTATCAATAACCAGAGTTCAATCTTCGGTAGAAACCAAGCCGTCGACGTCAGCCAAAACCGCATAAACAACAGCAGCAGAAGATCGCGTCAATAAACCGTATCTATCACAGACTTTAGCAACTATTGGTAACAGAAATGTATTCCAATTCGCCGTTGAAGTCGATGGTATCTCTGTCGAGGGCATATTTGTGGGATGCCTCTGTTATTGAATACATTTTTGGGAAAGATTTACACACCGAATTTTCATCACAATTTGATGAGACAGAGTCGATTTCTTGAGTAAAACACGATTTTTTTTACTGCCTTTATTGACTTTTTAATTTGTCTCCGCAATTGTTTCATTAATCTAGTCGTTCATACTTATCAAAATCGCTTATAACCATTTTCCTGACATTTATTTGATCCAGTAAAAAACCTCTATCGTTGATGGGAACTTTTTTAGGCTTTAAACACGAACATGATTCAAATGAAGTGCATTTATAATAAGCAACGTCAAAAAGCTTCTCAGATAACTCTTAAAACATTTCAATTTATTTTTAAAACTATCATTCGTTTGCTTTTGGGGCATCTCTTCAAATTGAGGTGTTTTTCGAAATCTGATTTCACTAATTAAATAACTCATTCCTTGGTTACGATTGGAATCGAAGCTTTGGTCCAAATATTGTTGATCTCTTCAGAAACATCACGTATATATCTGATTTGTATGAACTTTTTCCATTATGTTTAAATTTTAGGTCGTTTTTGACAAATAAAATAAATTAAATGATGTTCCTTATAGTTGCTAGTTGCTTGATTGTCAAGTTCTTTGTATGGTCCGAATATAGCATAATTAGTCTGACTAAGCCTCAAACTACTTGTTTAAGAATAAAAAAATCAGCTTTTAACAGTATAATAATCGTAACGGTACTTTTAAGGCATAAAAATTACTTTGGCTACGAAGAAAACACTCGCGAATCAAGTCAAGAAAGTCCTCAAAACAAGTTCAAACTTGAGGGTATTTGCAGGTTGAAGCCTAACAAATTCTATGTCGCTGGTAACGTATAGTTGCATTCAAATCAAAACTTCATATATGTATTACATTTAAAGAGAAACAAAAGTAAAAAAAAAGTTATATTTAGTTCAGGAGCCAAGTTGAGGATAGCGAAATATCACCATAAAAGCAGGAAATAAAAATAAACGCACAAAAGAGCTTTAAAAAATAGTATCCTATAACCGTATAAAAATATGCTTTTCAAACATGCGAATAGTACACTAGCGAAGGGAAAAACTACATTTCAAAATGAAGACTACAACACACACACGTTCACCAGTTTGAAGACTATAAAGTGTACACTACAATTGTAGTAAAAATACTTGAAGTGAAGTAATTGTAGTACTACGAAATGAAGTGAAGTAATGAAGTAATTGTAGTATTAATGAAGTGAAGTACTGTAATGAAGTAATTGTAGTATTAATGAAGTGAAGTAACGAAATGAAGTAATTGTAGTATTAATGAAGTAAAGTAATGTAATGAAGTAATTGTAGTATTAATGAAGTGAAGTAATGAAATGAAGTAATTGTAGTATTAATGAAGTGAAGTGTAATGAAATGAAGTAATGTAGTACTAGTGAGTTAATATTTTTTTCCCAAATAAAAATTTGGCGAGCTAAGAAAATAAAAAAATGTCAACGAGAAAAATATTTAAGATAAATTGACGATATTTTCTCCAAAGTAACATTTGGCGACCTAAAAAAAAAAGGTCGCTAGCCAGATTTCTTCATTTGATTCCAAAAAATTTTCAAACCATGTGGGGGGGGGGTTGTTACAGTTTCCAGAGATTTCTTCATATATCTACATCAACTTTCCAAAAATTTCACGTAAAAAATGCACCATTTAAAGTATGTTTCTCATACTTTCGATAACTTTGAAGTGTATGTACTTTGTAGTGTTCGCTTTGAAATGAAGAGTACTATTTGAAGTTTATACTTTCAATAACTTTGGTGAATGTGCGAAGTGTGCACTTCAATGTAGTACTACATTGTAGTAGTGAGTACAGAGCGGACCCATTACTATAGTACACTCGAAAATCGTAGTTAAAACTGAAGACTCATGCGGTGTACCGCAACGTGTATGGGATCTACGGGTAAGCCCATACACGTTGCGGTACGACCGATCTGCGATATGCGGTGTACCTCTACGATGCACCGGAGTGTGTATGGCCGCCTTAACTTATCTGAAGAATGGCCAAATTTGGAACTAACGACGCCATATTGGATTATCTACAGCTGACAGACCTTTGACAGACTTTGTTTACAGAGGGGTTCACGACTGTTTCGATAGTTTTTTAAGAAAATTTTAGATTGTCACCATGCCAAAAACCATTAAAAGCGGTGTTCGGGAAATAATCTTGAAAATGCACACGTTTTTTGAAGAGGAACAACGTCTAAAAGCCCCAATTATACCGTTTGATTTTGTTCATAGACTTATTGCCGCCACTTCAGGTTAGTGCTGCCATGCAGTTATAATGATTTTCCCATACTTAGTTTTTTATTTTACTATTATACAATTTCTTCAGGTATTTCTGAATCGGCAATTTACAAAATAGTTAAAGAAGGTAAAGCGGCCGTGGAAATGGGCATTAAAATATCTACACCCGGAAAAAAAAGATCAAGGATAAGTGGAAAAATTGATTTAGAAGCCGTAAGATGAGAAAAGTTTTAGAACATATTTTATTCGATAATTTTTTACATAGAATTTTTATTATTTATACTTTTTATTACATAATTCATTAACGAGTTCATTCGTATAAACATCTTTTTTCAAAAATAAACTTTTTTATTTATGCACATTAAAGACTGGTTGCATCAACTTACTTTATAGCAATAGTTCATTTAAAGCATAGATTTTTACAAGAGCGAGTTGTTTGATCGGTGGAAAATGCAAAATATCTATGCTTTGAACGAAAGATTATTATAAACCAAATTGATACAACGGCCCTAAACCGATTGATATCCTTAGGTGTTACTGAGTTAAACATGGTGGTCATGATCATTAGGTATGAGACACTGAATAAAACCAGTGCCACACTGCGTGGATCTTCCGCCGCGTCTCTTCTGTCGTGGAACATCGCTACATTTCTTTCCATACAATATGCGCTTATTAAACACATTACGCGGATGATCGGTCGATCTATTTGCTTTGCCGATTTGGCGCAACGGAAAAGAGGCGGCGGAAGATCTGCGTAATGTGGCGCCAGCCTAAAAGAATTATTATTGTTTGTTTTTTTTTCCTGAAAATTGTATTTTTATTTGATTTTGAAAAAACGCCATTTTGTGACGTTGTGTATTTTACGAATGTATATTTTGATAAATTTATTTGTACGTTAGTTTACATTTTTTGTTTTTTCATCGTGTCGTATACTGCTTAATAACTTGTTTAAGAAAAAACGAATTTGCAAAAAATTCCCTACAAATGAGATAATTTTTAGACTATGGGCAGTACCAACACGATTGGGACGCCCTCCTTTATTCTCCAGATAAGTTGGACGCATAGATAACATAATGGTTGGACGGACTCATAGATAACATAATAAGGCCCGGTTGTTTCAAGTTCGATCAAAGTAAGCGGAAATACTGGCTTAAACTGAGCTTAACCTCAAGGTCACGCAAAATCTCGAAGAATTGAGTTGTTTCAAATTTAAAATCTGTTAAAATCGGATTAGGGGTGTTGCAATTGTGTAAAATAAAAATCATAGACAAATGCACGCCAAAATAATTTTGCATATGGCAACACATAATTTAAATTTCATTTGACAGCAAGCAGATCAAAGCAGATGTTTCGAAACATGTCATCAACAATGCTGTTTTACTGAAGATTTCCACAAGAAGATGAAAGGAGACTAGTGGGCCGCATTACGTAACTAATTTAATATTTTGTTGCTTTGTTCCCACCTAAATGCGTACTGTCCAACAGATTTTCGAAGTAGATTCGAGAATACGATGAAAAGCGCCAGGAAGGTTAGTTATTGACGAAATTAAATGTTATCTTACCTATTTAGTGTTTGCAAGAACAATATGTTTTTATTTGATCTGTATTGTATTTCTTTAGTTTTTCTGTTTATAACCTTTTCTTTGTTTGCAGGTAATAAGAAAAGTGAATCCAAAGCCTACGACTGATATGCAGAATAAATTATATGTGGTTCAGTTAGATATTTTCAAAACCCAACTATCTAAAGGGAAATTCACGAAGTTGTTTTGGAAAGGCATAATGCCAAAAGAGGTCTGGCTTAATTTTATTACAAGTTTTATTTTTTATTAAAATATTCATTTTCCTGTTAATAGGTAGGTATATAAAATACAATAAAATAAAAGAATTTCATACACCGAATATATATTTTTTATTACTATTATTCCGCGGACGTCCTCTGCTTCTGCTGCTTTCGACAAACAATTTTCCTTGCCATCCTTTCTTTGCTCATCCGTTCCACATGACCAAACCAGTGGCCATGTTACTGGCTCTGCATGCTGAGAATTCCGGGTTCGATTCCCGGTGAGGTCGCAATACATCTTTCTGATTTCTTTAAAATCTAAGTGTTCTTGTCGGACCCCAATTAAAATTGGGCCTTCAGGCCCATTGTAGCATTAAAAATTGCTGTACATATGGTTTGAGGTCATAGTCCCGGTCTCCTACAATATAGCAATTACCAAATCTGGTACCTAGTACCGTTTGTCGTAACTTGATATTTTGTTTGGACATAATGACAAATATATTTCTGATTTTTATAGTGCTCTTCGGCTGACTAAAATGTGGTCTGTGGTCAGCCATTGCTCTGGTAATGGCTGACCCTATCCGCAGTCCAAGTAACAGTATTCCAGATGCATCACCTACGCACCTTTCATCGATATAAATGTAAAATTATCAAAACCCGAGTGAAATAGAAACCTTGAAAAAAAATATTGTCGACAATGCCCTGCGGTAAAATTCAATTAGAGTTGCGGAAAAATCAATTTCTTCTGACAAAAAAGTATTGTTCGAGGTCTAAGTAAATTACTTCTCCTGTTAAGGATATACTGTAGGATCAGTAGATCGTCAGAAAAGCCTGTGTCACCCTACATATTTTTGTACATTTCGACACTTTGTATGTAAAATGTCGAAAAATTAATAAAAAAATATTTTATTGACAGATGTCAATTACATTGCGCAGTGCGCATGTGCGTTTTTGACCGAGAGTTTATTGTAAAATTTCCGCTCAGAATTCTCTGACAGATTTCGCTTAATCCGATTTGAAACAACCCGTTTTTGAAAAAAGTACTAAAAATTTGAGTTTAAACTCTACGCTTACTTTGATCGAACTTGAAACAACCGGGCCTAAGTTGTTTTGTTTTTTTACTATTATTCTGCGGACGAACTCTGTTTCTGCTGCCTTCGACAAACAATTTTCCTTACCATCCTTTCCTTGCTCATCAGTTCCACATGATCAAATCATGCGACAACATTGGTAAATAACATCGAAGTTCGTAGTCCAGTGGCCATGTCACTGGCTTTGCATACTGAAAATTCCAGGTTCGATTCCCGGTGAGGTCGCAATACATCTCTCTGATTTCTTTAAAATCTAGGTGTTCTTGTCGGACTGCAATTAAAATTGGGCCTTCAGGCCCATTGTAGCATTAAAAATTGCTGTACATATGGTTTGAGGGCATAGTCCCGGTCTCCTACAATATAGCAATTACCAAATCTGGTACCTAGTACCGTTTGTCGTAACTTGATATTTTGTTTGGACATAACGACAAATATATTTCTGATTTTTATAGTGCTCTTCGGCTGAGTAAAATGTGGTCTGAGGAGCCATTGCTCTGGTAATGGCTGACCCTATCCGCAGTCCAAGAAACAGTATTCCAGATGCATCACCTACGCACCTTTCATGGATATAAATGTAAAATTATCAAAACCCGAGTGAAATAGAAACCTTGAAAAAAAATATTGTCGACAATGCCCTGCGGTAAAATTCATTTAGAGTTGCGGAAAAATCAATTTCTTCTGACAAAAAAGTATTGTTCGAGATCTAAGTAAATTACTTCTCCTGTTAAGGATATACTGTAGGATCAGTCGATCGTCAGAAAAGCCTGTGTCACCCTACATAATATTGTACATTTCGACACTTTGTATGTAAAATGTCGAAAAATTAATAAAAAAATATTTTATTGACAGATGTCAATTACATTGCACATGTGCGTTTTTGACCGAGAGTTTATTGTAAAATTTCCGCTCAGAATTCTCTGACAGATTTCGCTTAATCCGAGTTGGAACAACCCGTTTTTAAAAAAAGTACTAAAAATTTGAGTTTAAACTCTACGCTTACTTTGATCGAACTTGAAACAACCGGGCCTTAAGTAAACAAGTAGATGAAGAAATAAAACGAGATCTATTTCTCGTACGCATACAGTCATTGGAAAATACTTTGATCGAAACAACCGGGACTAAGTGCAAAATTATTTATATGTCAATTTGATATATAAATAATTTTGCAGCTAATAATTCCGTGTTAAAGCGACATAAATAAGTAAAATCGTCGAAATAGTGTGGAACAAGCAAAGTGTATCTCCTACGAACAATGGGGCTAGTACGGAAGAAAATTTAGGCGTATTTTAGGAGGTGCTTTGCATCTGGTCCTTTACAGAATGACCCAAGCAAGGAGGCGGGGCCAAGTAAGGGGTTGCCGCCAACCAATGGCTAACCTTCTGGACGCCGAGGTGACGGCGATTGACCAACCCCGAGAAGGGAGGGGGTGGAATGCAGAATAGGGCGTTGGGAGTTTTATGAAATATTAATAACTTTTTTCGGTATAATTGAGTATTCTGATTTTAATAATGTCATAAAATAATGTCGCACAATATTATTTATTTATATTAAACGAGTATTTTCAATTTAAAAATCGTAATTATTTTCATAGTAGGGGCTAAATCCAATACAATGGTCCCATTGCATAAACAACGAAAATGAGTATTTCACTATATTATTGAATGTGCTAATAACAAAATGAAAGATAATTTACGTTTAAATCGTAAGTATTACGTTTAAATATTAAATAAGATATCACAATTTAAAGTTTCGAAAAATGTACCGTATATTTTGACATTTCATAGGTAATATCTGAGGAAAAATGTGAAAATCATAGACAATGTATAAGTTTACATGACAAAATATTTATAGACGAAATAAATATGATGAATATTGAACGTAGGTACTTTTTGTATTTTATTAATGGGCCGGATTTTAAGATTATCAAAAGTTAATTAAGAAGTTGAAAGTGATTAATTTCATTTTGAATTGGCGAGTGTCTTATAATGTTTTTTCTTTTTGTTTTTTAGTTGATTATTATATGTATATGGTTATTATGTTTGGTTAGGTTAGGTTATTAGGTTTGGTTAGGTTAGGTTATTATGTTTGGTTAGGTTAGGTTATTATGTTTGGTTAGGTTAGGTTATTAGCTTAGGTTAGGTTATTAGGTTTGGTTAGGTTATTAGGTTTGGGTAGGTTAGGTTATTATTTTTGGTTAGGTTAGGTTAGGTTATTAGTTTTGGTTTGGTTAGGTTAGGTTATTAGTTTTGGTTAGGTTAGGTTAGGTTATTAGGTTTGGTTAGGTTATTAGTTTTGGTTAGGTTAGGTTAGGTTATTAGTTTTGGTTAGGTTAGGTTATTAGGTTTGGTTAGGTTAGGTTATTAGT
>JADDOH010018484.1:0-33461 GCA_016648135.1 Agrypnia vestita
ATAATGAAACATTTAGAATCTACAGAGAGGCAATTGAAATAAATAAAAGAAATAATAATATAATGAACAACAGAGACGATAGCATTCGACTTCCGACCGCATGGAGTAATATTCTTAATAATAATAATCAAATTTCTAATACAAATAATATTAATAATAATAAACCAGAAATCACGATGAAAACACCGAAGCAATTAGAAAATCCAACCTTTTCAACGTTGTATAATGACGATAATAAAGTAAATATACGGATTACTAGAAGCCGAGCAAAACTCATTAACGGCGTCGCTGGAGAAACCCACTCCTCCACAAACACCTGACGCAGAATTTTTCAAACTTTCACTTGACGGTGAGCTCCGGACCCAAACAGTTGTAAGCTTTTTTGAGAAGCAGCTCATCGACAAGGCGCCCTGAAGATGAACAGTGAGATCTGTTCGAAACGTCGGCAGACGACTGGTCCTGACGATCAGAATTTGACGCGGGTTACCCCCAAAGTAGTAAGAACTAACACATATTGTACCCGTGAAAGCCTTCGATTTAACATATATATATGAAGGATTATTTTTTTGGATAACCCGCGTATTGTAGTCTTGAGAAAGACTGTTATATTGTACCCAACGTTTCGGACAGATAGCACTGGCCATTTTCAAAGGGATTTTGCACCTTGTATTTCGAGTTCTGTTTTGAATTGATGGCAAGCACACCCGTTCACTCCAGAAGTCGAGATCCATGTGAAGCCTAATGCGAGGCCAATTGCTGAGTTTACTTTGTGATCTGGTAATTTTTCTATTATTGTTGGAAATTCCGTTATTGTTAGTTGTATTAATATGTTCATTTACTGCGTCTGTACTTGGAATCGGGTTATTATGGGCTGATTTTGAAAAGATTTTACAGTCATTAAGAATGGATTTCCAAGTATAAGGAATTCGGATCGCGTCGTCGCGGCAATTCATGTTTCTCTCATTTTCTAAACGACGACATGAACCTATAGATCCATTAAATACTAATCGCACTACACTCAAACACAAATATATAATATACATAAATGTACATGTGAAATATAATTAATTACAAAAATACATGTTGCTAGAGCGTGCCGAAGACAATTGTAATTGGGATAATGAGCATAGTCTTCACTATAATGTTTATTATCTGAGTGTCATGTACCCATTATCCTGTTAGTGTCTCTAATAAATAAAAAAAAATAAAAAATAAAAAAAATATATATATAAAGAAACCCGTGGTTCCCTATTCGCCAAGTTTTCTCCACTACCACCCACCGGTGGTTATGGTGGTGGATAGCTCTTGTTGTCACATCGAAAATATGCGAGTTTGGTGGGGATGGCTGTGCGTGGGTGGGAATGAGTGACGAAAATGTGTTTTTTACCACATTGTTTTGTTATGGGAAGACCGCAAATGCTACAGATTGTTTCAAAATAGGCGCGCCGACTGTGTAGGTGAGTCTAGAAGGTTCCTTAAAAACCTGCTCTAGAAAGTTCTGGAAGGAGAAGGTTCTACAAAATTCACAAAAGTTCTATAAGGTTCTAAATGTGGCGGAATGTGTCGGTGTGTCTAAAAGGTTTCTGTACATTCGATAAATTTCTTGATAGTTCTGGAAGGAGAATGTTCTAGAAGGTTCGCGAAAGTTCTATGACGATCCAAACAATGTACTAAAAATCTACGCGTGCGAAACCGCGCGGGCACAGCTAGTTAGTTTAAAATTGACAATTTGTGCAACGCATATTATCAAAAAACTTCACCATAGGAATGCTTTACACGCCAGTAAAATTAAAATTGAAAATGTTGCGAAAAAGTGCATTTTAATTAAGTAGTTAAACTGTTCCCGATTTCAAAAGGTAGAAAGTTGCGCACATTTGGCCTGCCTTTGTATTCTGCAGTGGCGTGTAGTGAGAACAAGAAGCGTGACTGAAAATAAATCTTAATTAAATATTTATGACAGAATATTATGAAATATTAAAATCCGAATAATATGTTAATTATGGTGATAGGAATATTACGAGATACATCTATTATATCGTTTTTTTTTCTAAATATATGCTTAAGAAAAAGTCATGTTCTCACTGCACGCCCTGGTATTCTTTGAACTCTTCCTGAGACTGAAGTAGAAGTTGACCTCAGAGCATGGCGTCTACCATTCAAGTTATCTGGGATACAGAGCTCTTCAAGAGGCGCCATGTATTGTTTCGTCTTACAAATCAACCAACACAAATTTATGTGTAGTTTTTACTTCCACCCAAAAGTTTTGGTTTTATTGCTTCGAGATTCTCAATCATAACGATCATCTTTTTTAAGAGCCATATTTCCGAATGTCGTAATTTTTTGTTATTTTTTTATTATTTATTAGAGACACTAACAGGATAATAGGTACATGATACTCTAATAATAAAGCATTATAATTGAAGACTATGCCCATTATCCCAATTACAAGTGTCTTCGGCACGCTCTAGTAACATGTATTTTTACATTTAAGTATATTTTACATGTACATTTATGTGTATTATATATTCAAGTAGTGTTGTAAATTGTAAAATATGCTACTTCTCTCGTTGTTCATTACATTCCTGAAACATTTAGGGTTTCGGTGTTTAAGTTATTCATAACTTAATGTTTGTAAACCTCTTAGCGCTTTCTGATTGATTGAATTCATTATTTTCAAACCAGTCAAACTAAAAACGTAAATTTAAAATATATTTTATTTTACTTTGTAATACACACAATATGAATTACTAGCTGTGCCCGCGCGGCTTTGCACGCGTGGATTTTTAGTACACTGTTTGGATCGTCATAGAACTTTCACGAACCTTCTAGAACATTCTCCTTCCAGAACTTTCAAGAAATTTGTCGAATGTACAGGAATCTTCTAGACACACCGACACATTCCGCCGTTTAGAACCTTATAGAACTTTCGGGAATTTTCTATAACCTTCTCCTTCCAGAACTTTCTGGAGCAGGTTTTTCCGGAACCTTCTAGACTCACCGACACAGTTGGCGCGCCTATTTTGAAACAATTTGAAGCATTTGCAGCCTTTCCATAACAAAACAATGTGCTAGAAAGCACATTTTCGTCACACACGCACAGCCACCCCCACCAAACTCGCATATTTTAGATGTGACACCAAGGGCTATCCACCACCATAACCACCGGAGGGTGGTTGTGGCTGGTTGTGGAGAAAACTTGGCGGATGGGGAAACACGGGTTTCTTTATATATATATATATATATTGATTAAATTACGACTATATTTATTATCTATATCTGATGATGAGAAGGAATGCTTCTCTCGAAACTATAGTAGTAATTTAATAATTCATATTGTGTGTGTGTATCACAAAGTGAAATAAAACATATTTTAAATTACAATGTTGCACCACGAAGTGTCTGCCAAATCTTTCAATGATAAAAACGTCAAAATTGACGACATTAAATGACAATATTGCTATTTTCAGAATACGGCCGGAAGCGATAGAAAGAAAAACAATCCGAACAAAAAATAAGCGAGCGAGAATTTTTTAAATGCGTTAAAAATATGATATTTAAGATAAAAGGGTTTGTAACAAAGACAATCCATTTTCAGATTTCCATCCCTTTAAAAAATTCTCTCAGGCTCTGGGGGTGAAATATTTCCTTTGGCGGCGGTGCCCGTCTTTTGACTGTGAGGTAGTACGTCACCCACCCGCAGCCGACCACTTTTTGTAGGAATATAATTTATTTAACCCGCCGTCGAAATTTACAATCGTGAGGGGCAGGGACACTTTTAGGTAGAATCGTCGCACTTGACAGTCGGGGACCTCTCAATATTTTTGCACCCTATTATTATAGATAGGTATCGTTTGTAAGGTAAAAATGAAGAAAAAAATTTAAGCAGCGTTTCTAAAAAAATTAACGTGTATCAATAAAATACCATAAAGGTTATTTTTTAAATACATATAGGTATTAAAGAGCTAAGGTTGTTATTACGTTCGTTAGACATATTTAACTGTAACTGGTTGCGGATATTTTATACGAACCGTATGTTTTTCCGAGAGACGATTCTCGACGTTTCTTTGAATGCTTATTCAACGTCATCAAGAGGAAGACCTTTACCCGTGGAGGGTGGACTGGTTACTGCTTTCGAGGGCGTAAATTATATGCACTGGCGACCTCTATTGTAGAAGAAGTGAAAATATTAATATTTAATTAATAATGTTATTAGAAAGTTATTTTTTAGTTATTGAAGAAGAAATTGATAATCAATTTAAAATTCCCGAGTCCCTTCTTCTGTAATATAAATTTTTCCTTTTTTTAAGGCTGTGGAAGACATTGATTTTAATGTTTTTGGAAGGCAAGGACAAGCATAATCATGAAAAATAATTTAATATTTGTGATAAAATATAGATTAAAACTCATTTTAAGTTTAACTCATTTTTCATTAAAAGATTTAATAGTATCCAATACGTTACTTAGAGACGATATATTGAATTTATGATAATATGTGGGATAAAAGGTGATATAGGGGTGAAAGAGAGTATAGAAAAATATATGTTATCATTATTATCAGATTTTAATACTAAAATAATAAATCAATATCAAGGTTAGAAAGGACTAATGATAAGAAAAATTATTTTAATTTTTCAAAATTGTTGATACGTTGTTATATATTACACTAGTCAAGCTGAACTAATCCTATATTTAAGAACATGGATTTTTTTATTCTTGATTATAAGGATTCATCTTATTAACCTTATCTTCGTTATAAGGATTAATGAAACTAATTGGAAACTTTTAATCATTAGACATGTTTACCTGTCAGCTCAAAATGAACATATATTTTATTTTATTTTATGACCATAAAAAAAGTTAAGCATTGAACAACTTAAAACTACCATCTATCTATTTAAGATATTTTCACAACACTATCGGCCAGTCTACCGTTAAGCCAATCTTTACACCAATTTAGTTTCCAAATCCCTGTGGACTTTTAGCATTCCTCAGCCAGTTACCCCGGTAAATAATAGATAGATGCCGTCTGGTGGCAGCGGCCAGAGAGCGGAGACATCTAGCGGCGACTCTCGGAACTTTCTCCGCCAAAACTTGGGCGGGAAGCAGTGGAAAATGGCGAATTAAATAAATATTTGACGACTCGCCGTTGCACCGCGCCTCTCTTCCAGAGCTGACGTCATCAAACTTTCACAAGAATCCCTTTCATTAAGCTTTCAAAGGGTTTAAGTAATATAACTATTTAGGTTGGGAGAAACTGTATTCGAAACAGGCAGCTCACCAACTTTTCATCTTATTTTTGAATTGCGAGCTTGCAAAATGTTGGAGTGGGTGATACTAATTTTTATACGGATATCTTAGTATTCAAAATTCATTAAAATGTGTGAAAAATGCGGATACCAAGAAGCAAACGGATAAAAATATATAATATTTTTTACAATAACAATTACAAAAATTTCGTTCTCCAGATGGGCGCAGCCCGTCGACGTCTTTGGGACATTCGCCGCAGGATGTCTCTCTTCCTCAGAATTGAGTCGAATTTCACCTTTTTTCATTTTAATCCGAAAAACCACTCTGCAACGCTAATAACTTTGCGAGTTTTCGTTCGATCCTAAAAATGAAAACATTTCCCGAAACTCTTTTATTGGGACATGATTTTTATTTCATTTTTCGGGACCTCCCTCCTTACCCCCCTCCCGCTGGGCCCTTCTCAAAAACGAAAATTTATTTTCATTTTTAGACTCTTTCTCATCCTGTTATCACGTGACCCAGGGCTTGTTACCTGTGGGAGTCGGCTTTATTTAAGATTACTTAATACAATGCGATGTTCACCACTTACACCTTAAGGACATCCACGCATTATGAAATTTTTCAAAGTTGTATAAATGTTCTATAAATCTGTATACTTACAAATAATCGAAGGCACTATGCTAGTAACATCTACGGTCCTTTCTGAATCCCTCATACATTTTTTTTAGGAATATTTGCCTTTTACTAAAAAAAAAAAAAATTTAGAAATATTTGCCTTTTACATTATTGAGGAGGCCAAGACCCACCAAGGGTTGTAGTGCCAAGAATGATGATGATGATGATTTGCCTTTTACAAATGTATTTATGAATAGTAGCATATTAAAAATAAAAATTACAAACGGCGAAAGCGATCTAAGTGTTGATTCTCCTGCATAGAGCTTGCGAAATAATCACCGATGACAAATGATAATTGAGCACGTTGCAAAAATAGCGGCGACCAAAAACAGATCTAGAATTTTCCCCCGACCCGAGACGCGGACACACAAGAGGAAAATTCTTACATCGCGAGATATAACGAAATGGCGAGTTTTTCCGCGAACGTGTACTGCAGAATTTGTAAAGCTTGAAAAATTGTATCGCTTGAGTTCATTTAATGCGACAATATTTCTCTGGCAACTCCGTTACCGGTCCCTTTCAGCGCAATATTAATATTTCCTTCGGTAGCCGGTGGAGGCGGACATTTTTTGCGCCGAGAATTTTCATCCAAACGTTTATGAATTTAAGTTAATTAAATATCAAAAAATAGTGTCGCGCTATTTAAAAATTCGTATTTATTTATGTAAAGCGTGCAACGCGCGATTTTAATTAATTTCTATGTATCTACGGAACTACGGAGGTACCTATTATTATATTTATTTATAAATATATGTTTTAAGCACGGTTTCCTTGGAACGAAGCCTATAGCAGGCCGTGTAGCAAATTTTATTATTTTATTTGTATTCTGATAAATAAATGCTCATTAAAAATTGAGCGGTGAAAGTTTCGTTTAGAATTAAATCTTTTATAATTTTTTTTAGCTTGATTACATAAAGAAACGAAAAAATTGCAATTATTAATAATTTTGAAACGGTAGAAACTTGTATTCATAATAAAAAAAACTAACCCATAAAAAACAAGTTTTTATTATACTTCCTTTCTCATTGAATCTTGTTTCATGCCTACTGCATGCGTCATGGTCATTATCATTTGTATTTATTCCAATTTTAAAAAACCATTAAAATTTTGTAAAATCCAAAATTATACTATCATCTTAAATTTCTTGAACAAAAATTTGTTTGATCATTTTTATCGTCGTCACGAGTCTACCTGCAATGTTTCAGCTCGATTGGATCACGGGAAAAGGGTTAAAAATTGATCCAAAGTTTTTCCGGCAGACAACATACCGCAGACGCTACGAGTTAAAAGAAAGGGAGTAATAAATTATATATTACTATAAGAAGAGATCGGTATTGATTTTAAATAGAAATGCGGACACGGAATGCGTGTCACATCAATATTCTTTTTTTTTCTATTTTCAAAATATTTGGTTAGATTTTGATTAGAATGGAATATCATCTTATGCCTCCATAACGACTTTAGAGAAAACATATTTTGAAAAAAAGTGTGAGTGAAATGTTACTGTTTATGTTTATAAAATTGTTTATGTTTATAAAACAAATTGAAATTGTACGAGTGACATTTATTTATTACAAGAAAAGTTGACAAATTTGATCTTCTTCTCTTCTTCTCGTGCCTTGTCCGTTTACCGGACGTTGGCAATCATGTTGGCTATGCGGACTTTGTTTACTGCGGCCTGGATTAGCTCCACAGTAGACCGGCCAAACCACTGTCTCAAGTTTTTCAGCCATGAAGTCCTCCTTCTTCCAGGGCCCCGACTTCATCATGAGATGCAAGATCTCGTATTTCTCTGGATGTCTCATCACGTGACCTAAATATTGAAGTTTTCGGATTTTTATTGTTTTAATAACTTCTTTTTCTTTATTCATCCGAGCCGTAACATCTTCATTCGTAACTCTGTCCATCCAGCTTATTTTGAGAATTCTTCTGTAGATCCATATCTCCAATGCCTCACGTCGCCTTGTCAGTTCTTTAGTAAGCGTCCATGCTTCCATTCTATAGATCAATACTGAAAACACGTAGCATCTGACCATTCGAATTCGTAAACCTAGGTTGCGATCATGACTGCAGATCATATTTTTCATGCAGATAGAGGTTGCACGAGCTTGCTTTATGCGGCATTTGATTTCAACCGAAGGACCGCATCTTAATAATAATAAAAATATCATCATAAATGATATTTTCATTATTATTGTAATGATTTTTTAAAAAGCATGAAAATCATTCAGCAACTTATGTTGGACACTAGGAAGGGAAGCTATTGACCATATTTCTTGATTTTTTTCACGACAATGTTACAACAATCCCACACCTGCGATTCAGACAAATTGTCCATGCATGAATAAATTAATATTTACTTGTTGGAATCGTAACTGGAACCTACTTTGAAAAAAATTGAATAATCTATATTATCGGGATGTAATAATTTTCCACACATATTAATCATTTAGAATCTTTATATTGCTGTGCCCCTTAAATAAGTATTAAAATTTAATTATAATTTTGGCCCACCCTAATGTACCTATATACTTTTACCGAACTCTAAATACGTAAAAAATAGAAAAACTATTATAAATTAAAAATATTAATCCGGATGTAATAATTTTCCACACATATTATCATTTAGAATCTTTATATTGCTATGCCCCTTAGATAAGCAGAAAAATTTAATTATAATTTTGGCCCACCCTAATGTACCTACATACTTTTACCGACTCTAAATACGTAAAAAATAGAAAAACAAATGGTTTTTGATAAATAAAAAAACCTACTGATGAAGCTACCCCCTTTGTGTGTAAGATAATCTTTTTAAAATTATGATTTTTCGAATTTTCGCTCGAAATAGATCTAGGTACCAGTAAAACTAAAAAAAATTCAAGGTAAAAGTGAGAGTAGATACATAAAAATGTTATTATATTGAATAACGTGACATTTTTATACACCCACTCGTAAAAAATATCTCTGAGTGATCCGCCGAATAAACAAATTCCAAGTTAGAAAGATAAAACCTGGCGGTTAAATTTTTTGTTGTTGTATGGTTTAAATTTGTAACCGCGGAGTTACCGCTTTGTAGATTACAAATATTTAGTACTTAGCCGTAAAACAATACACATCGAAATTGATTATACGAGACTACCGAGAGTGTACGAGTGTATTTGGAATGAAGAATGTATTATTGCAAGGCGGGCTCTGTATAATCTCCAGTGAATAAAAGCGCCCCACGCACAATGCGGGCGGCTGGAACACTCCGCCGTATTATAATCCCTCACAATAAAACATTACGCTGCGGATTCGCGCAATATTATATTACGCCCCGCGTTGGGAATCTAGCGCTAGGCACACACAGATTCGCTCATTTTATTTCATCTCGATTCATTTAATATAACAACTCTCTGAGACCCGGATCATCAAACAAAAATTATGTAATGGACGTCCACGGGTGAGATTTTTATAACAAAGTGATGTGATCAGCTTAAATTCAAACGCGCTCACCCATCACATGACGCCGTCAATTAAGGCGATCGTCCAACAGATTGAGGAAATTTGAAAAAACAAGACAAGCAAGAATTGAAAAAACTACACAAAAAATAAAATATTTTAAAAAAACATTGTTTTTTAAAACGTAAATTGCAAGTAAAGAAACTAACAGATTTTTAATATAATTATAATAAATTTAAGATAATCGTTTACTTTGTAACATAATTGAATAAAAAAGGCATCTCACGAGCCATTCAAGAAACCCGGAGTTCTTCAGAATAAGTCAGCACACTAATAATGTCGGTTACTTTTCTCCCATTACAAGGTTGTGTCGCACATATAATATGTATTAAGCTGACACTAACATTGATGCTGATATTCTTGCAGACACCTTATCTTCGTTCAAAAACTCACTCATACACAACATCCATTTTCTAAACGATGACATGAACCTATAGATCCATTAAATCAATCATTCATTAAATACTAATCGCACTACACTCAAACACAAAATATATAATATACATAAATGTACATGTAAAATATAATTAATTGCAAAAATACATGTTACTAGAGCGTGCCGAAGACACTTGTAATTGGGATAATGGGCATAGTCTTCAATATAATGTTTAATATCTGAGTATCATGTACCTTTTATCCTGTTAGTGTCTCTAACAAATAAAATAAAAAAAAATAAAAAAAAATCACAAAAGGCCCACAAAGTGGAGCAATTTTCATCATTTTTAAAATATCGAAGGTTTGGTAATTTATTAATCAATTATATAATTTAGTTTGTGTTATTTTAATAAGATATCCGCATTTAAAATATGCGTAACCTGATGAATAAATTTTAAAATGAGATATTTCAGTACAAAAATGCGATAAAAAACGGAAGAGAAGATATGAGAAAAAATTGTGAAATTTGCTCAATCTGCTGGACGATCGCCTTAAAAGAAGAGATGAGAAATACGCGTCACTGCCTCATACCGTAGCTAGCCTTTCGATCGATTACAAGCATTTATTTAATCTTTGTAATTTCACTTGTAACAACAATTCATCCACATTTAACTCAGTATAAATAATTTGTGAATATTATTCCTTATTTGTTTAAACTTGTGCTTCTCTTTCACGTTTGCCACACCGTCCATAAACACCGGAAGTTTCCGTATTCAGGTTCGAAATTCCTTCTTCCTCCCGTTATCTAATTGAAAAAGAAACATTTTTGCCTAGAGGACAATCTTCCATATACATTTACATGAAATAAGTATCACGTCAATATTCTTTCTATGATATTTTCAAACTTAGTTTAAACTAAGCTTTAAAGCTCGCGCTATGATTACAATGTGTATTTAATCATAGCACAAGCTTTGAATAGTATATTTTTTTAAATAAAAATTACACACAAATCAGGTAACTCGTTTTTCTCCTTACCAGTCGTATATTCCTAATCTCTTGCTACTGCGCGAATATAATAATATAATCCTCTATACTAAATCCCAAAATCTTTCTGTTTATTATGCACTGTGGAACCGGCAAGTCAGTTCCAGGAAACTAGGTTCAGCGAACGTGCATTTGCAGTGGCGGGCCCCAAAGCGTAACTCTTTGCCCTCTCTGATAAGAAACACGGATTCAGAGACTTTATTTAAGAATAAAGACTTAAAACACACTTGTTTACAAAATTTTTCTCAGAACCTTTTTAATATTCGTTGTTTTCTTTAACTATTTTATGTTTTTCTTTATCTTTTCTTTTTCATTTTATTTTTCATTTTGTTATTCTATGATTTTAGTATGTAAGAGTTTTTTGTGTGTAAAGCGCCCTTGAGGTGAAATTTTCACAAAAATGGCGCTATATAAATAATCCAATATTATTATTATTATTAAGCAGTAACATTTTCTGTGAAATGTGGATATGTTTATTTATTTATTTACACTTGTAGAAAACGGGGAATTTTGATAATTAAGCACAACGTAAACCGAGGCACCTTTTTTATTTTTTTTTTATTTATTAGAGACACTAACAGGATAATGGGTACATGATACTCAATAATAAACATTATTGTTGAAGACTATGCCCATTATCCCAATTTCAAGTGTCTTCGGCACGCTCTAGTAACATGTATTTTTATAATTAATTATATTTTACATGTACATTTATGTGTATTATATATTTGTGTTCGAGTGTAGTGCGATTAGTATTTAATGGATCTATAGTTTCATGTCGTCGTTTAGAAAATGGATGTTGTGTATGAGTGAGTTTTTGAACGAAGATAACATGTCTGCAAGAATATCAGCATCAATGTTAGGGTCAGCACAGTACAAATTATATGTGCGACACAACCTTGTAATGGGAGAAAAGTAACTGACATTATTAGCGTGCTGACTTATTCTGAAGAACTCCGGGTTTCTTATACGGGGTTTAACTTGCAAATTTATATCAGATAGAGAGAGAGAATCTATATCTAAATAAATAAATAAATCTAGAGAGAGCACCTTTAATGGTAACTGCCCGGGAAAAAACGAACATTAATATAGGGCTTCACCACAAATATCTAATTACTCTAAAGGGGAAGTGATAACTTAAAATTTTATAAATAAGTCGTTTGTACCTGGTATATCCACTGTTTGATAATAAATAGATAACCCGCAGAACTTAATAATAATATTCATTAAATTTAATTCACTATAAATTTCATTAATAATAATTATAAAAATTTAATTTATTTTAAATTTCGCTAAAAGTAAAAAAATAAAAGTGGATATAATATGTTTGTTTATTCGAAAGATTTCACTACCGTTCCCTGTCTCGTACAGTTTTCAGTGCAAAGATAGCATTTCTCTTCAGGTAGTAATCTCAAGGCATTTGTGGCCGGTTTCTGCGTCTTCTACCCAGCGATATAGGCTAATGCAAGTCCATGTATCTTTATTAATTATCACTACATGGTTTGCACAATTCAATAACTAAACTTCAGCTTGGTGATCGTCAGGATAATGTCAGGAAAATCTTTGGTTTTACTCTTATCCACTCGTTGGCCTTTCTGTCTCTCAGCAAAACACCTAACATTCTTTTAGGTCGATCACAATCAAAAGACCATTCCCTAGCTTTGTCAGTTAAGAAAAAAGCGGGGGAAAGTTGCCTGGCAAGCCCGTATTATGAGCCTCAATAGAATATTCCAAATAAATATATACTTTTTAGTTTAAAAAAGGTTACTTACTTACTAGAAAAACTTATTTTGTGTTAATTTTTTGCATCGTAACAACACACATATTTTTTACGCACATTCTTTTGAATGCGGTCTAACTATATATAACAGGCAATGTTGGATTAGGTTAGGTTGTCAAAGATTTTTCTGCAAATGCAATATGAATCTACAAAAAAAAAGTTGTACAGATAAAGATAGTGAATAAATTTTGAATATAAAAGAAAGGTGGTATAATGAAGGAAAAAATAATGAATATTTTCAATTAAGATGAAAACAATAAAAATAAATTACACATCCAGAGAAGTATCGTACCTTTCATCTCGTAACTCAGGGATGAAAGAGGAACATCATGGTTAGATGAATAGTGTGGTTATGTCTAGTCTAATGTTATCATAAAGCAAAATCTTTTTGTTAGATTTAATTTAATCTTTAATATTGAACACAGGAGTCAAGACATCTTTTTTACTACATAAAATTGTGATTTTTCTACCCAACTCCATGAAAGACGTAAATAGCCAGGAGAGTTTAGCTAACATGGAGTGCATATAAAGAGGTTATGTTTAAAGTCTTTTATTAATGAATTGTTTTAATCCCTACATATCATGGAAGATATGAAAGATAACGTTTATTGAACGAATACAGTCGAAACAATGAAGGAAAATTAGCTATTTATGTTGCAGTCAGCTTAGATATATATATATATTTATAGCTTTTATATATATATATATATATATATATAGCTCGTATATATATATATACAAGCTCTAGCAATATGTATATTTGCATTTAAGTATATTTTACATGTTCGTTTATGTGTATTGTATATTTAGTGTTTGAATGTAGTGCGATTAGTATTTAATAAATAATTGATTTAATGGATCTATAGGTTCAGGTTATCGTTTAGAAAATGGACGTTATGTGTGAGTGAGTTTTTGAACGATGATAAGGGATCTGCAAGAATATCAGCATCAATGGTAAGGTCAACACAATGCATATGTGCGACACAACCTTGTGATGGGAGAAAAGTAACCGACATTATTAGTGTAATGGAATTATATTGTAATGGAAGCTGTCTATTGACACCGATATGTTACGATACGGGTAAAAGATGATGATTAATTACAAGTGGAAATACAAAGTGGTTTGCCTACAGACATTATTTATGTAGCGAGAAGACCGAGTCTGGTAATTTATTATCAATGAAGAGCTGAAATTTAATCTCAGGTGCTTTCATCTCTCGCAGCCTCTTCAGGCGACAGAGCTCCAGCGCTCGCACCTAATTGTGATTCCCCAAATTGAAATATAATTGCGAGATTTATAGCTCTAATTTGTTCCAATGGTTCCCAAATGACATTTTGGTACGATCTTAAATGCGTACCACTTGTTATTTAAACCTTCTGGTTTGTGTACCGGGCTCGTGGGATTTTGACGTTTACGAACAATTTGCCGTGAGTAACAGTTTAATTTAACTCCGCGTGAGGTTGCCATGCAGATGGCGCTAAATCATCTTATATGTGTACCTACCTAACGCGTACGTTACAATCTTGTTAACTATGTATTTGTAAGAATGAAGAGAAAATGTTCTCGGATTTAATTATATATATATGTTAAATCGAAGGCTTTCACGGGTACAATATGTGTTAGTTCTAACTACTTTAGGGGTAACCCGCGTAAAATTCTGCCGACGTTTTGAACAGATCTCACTGTTCATCTTCAGGGCGCCTTGTCGATGAGCTGCTTCTCCAAAAAGCGTACAACCGTTTGGGTCCGGAGCTCACCGTCAAGTGAAAGTTTGAAAAATTCTGCGTCAGGTGTTTGTGGAGGAGTGGGTTTCTCCAGCGACGCCGTTAATGAGTTTTGCTCGGCTTCTAGTAATCCGTATATTTACTTTATTATCGTCATTATACAATCTTGAAAAGGTTGGATTTTCTAATTGCTTCGGTGTTTTCATCGTGATTTCTGGTTTATTATTATTAATATTATTTGTATTAGAAATTTGACTATTATTATTAAGAATGTTACTCCATGCGGTCGGAAGTCGTATGCTATCGTCTCTGTTGTTCATTATATTACTATTACATAATGTCATTCTACAAAGTTAACGCCAATTCAATAAATAATATTCTCGGATTTAAATCATGGCAATGAAAGGATGCGTGTAAGAAGGAGGTGTATGGACCATATACGAGTAGAATGAATCGATGAACACTGCCTACCAATGTTTAGTCCAGTATTCACCCAAGTGAACATGCAACTTTAGAATAAATCGATTATTCTCATAGGTTTGCGCTAACATTCCAATCATTTTTGTCCGCTGTCATACAACACTGCATATAAATGAGTAGGTAGTTGAAAAACAAAATCTGTCTGATTCCGCGAACTGTTTATAAATCAAAGAATAAAGTTGTATATTATAGATGTCTCACAGAGACGAAATTGTATTTTTATGGGAAAATAGGTATAAAAGTCTTTATCGTACGGCTGGCTTAAGTGAAAACACTTTACACAATGTTTACCGTTCAATTTATTCAATTTTTGCACGTTGTATATATTTAAATTATACGACATGTTCCGTATATGTGTTGCAACAATCCTCAGATGTCAATAATGAGATATCTTTTTTATGATTTTTGGAATTTTTTAGCAATATTCTTTATATGTGTAATGAGATTCTACCGAATTATTAATTAGCATTACACTAGAATACGCCTGAATATATTTCAATTTTTTTAAACTCAAAGATTTCTATACCTACATTCCCATAAAAACATAATTTCGTCTCTGTGAGACATCTTTAATAGGTATATTGATTGATGATGTCCCTGTGACAAAAATCCATTACTGTTTTAAAAAATTTGAACAAACTCAAAATATTCTGAAATTCTTTTTTACACATTACCGCGAAAGAATTTACTATTTCTGTTAATTCAAGTGACCTATGATCTCTTATTACTGACTTTATTTGCCAACCAAAACTCAACTTTCACAACACATAAAATTATCGCGAAATCACAGTATGTTCGTGTTAGTGTTACTGGTTGAAATATTGCGCCAATTTTTTCCCCGCTCTGCGTACATATTTTCCGTCGTTGCCGACATTACAAAAACATTTAAATAAAGTAGTTAAGCGGTGTCAAACGCGTTTGACTACTCGCGGCATTGTGATTGGTCGGCTGGCCAAATGAAAGGCAGCGTGATTTAAAAATAGGGCAGCCAGCAGATTTACGGCATTTTTTGGCTTGTTCGCGGCGCCAATGCAATGAAGTGACCATCCGGTTCCGCGGCCGCAACGGGACAGTTAAAGGCAATTAACGCGTTAAATACTTTTTAATTCGACAAACCGGTTGTAGCGTTGCATCGATGCTCGTGTCGGTTTAACACTCCGTTACACGCGCGGGGCACAGGCGTGCCCCAGTGAAATATTTTTGTCTATTATTTCATAAACAATGTACATACAATCTTGCCGCTTCTAATAGCTGTTGTCAGTGTACTTGAGCACTCACCAGTGACACCAAGGCAACGCTGGTGAACGGATGTGTTCTCTGGAAACTTTTTAATGTCGGTGGGCCACGCCTGTGCCCCGCGCGTGAGATACCGTAACTATTTCATTTTTGAATAAGGTAAGTAATTTTTGATATTTTCTTAACTATTTTAAATTTCAAGTAAAGATAATTAATATTATATTTTATTTATTTAAAAAATCCTTGTTTACAAATAAAGATACTTAATACTAATTTAACAATAAAACATAAGATAAATTACACATTTTTTAGTTTTGTTTAATTTGTGGATTATGCCACTCTACTAGGCTACGCCTGTCCCAGAGTGGCGTTATAGAACACAATTATAATATTTTTTCGAGTTCGTCAGTAGTATTTATTTTCATAAGGTAGTTATTATGTATCTACAGAGTATCAAGTGGAATGTTAGTGAAAGTTGAGTTAGTCATAAGTCCAAGTGTAAATATGTGTAGAATAATTGTTTAATGTAAAGAGGGTTGAAGTTTTGTTTAAGATTATTTTTCATTTTCCTTAATTAAGTAATTAATTTATATAGGTATATATTTTTATTTGAAGACATTATTATGCAATAACAGTAAGTAAATTTTCAGTTACTGTTCTACCTTTGGAGGTAAGCCAGTTGTTTGCTAAAGCTTTTATTTTATTAATTGAGTATATTCTGATTTCCGGGAAGTCTGTTTTAAATATGTTAAATATTTTAGGCCCTATGTATGAGTAATTTTTCTGTCCATGTGTTGTCTTAGTTTTTGGTATTTCGTCAAGGTTTCGTAATGCTTGTCTAGTATTATGTGAATGCGAGTTACTGGTTGCTGTTGGGTGGTTTGTGTTTTTGATGTAGAAGATGAGCTAAATAAAGGTATGATAAAGCTAAATATTATATAGTTGTATAATATTTAGCTTTATAATGCTATAATAAAAAATGTGTTTTGTTTGTTTTAGGTACTTATAAACCAAAATGAACAGATAAGAACGACAAATAAGCACTAAACTCTTATATTCCTAGAAACATCTTTTTGTTGCATGCTATGTTTCTTTGAACGTAGCATGCTTTTTTGGGTATAAATCAAAACGATTTGACATCTCAGGAAGATGACATATCCCGAAAAAGGACTTAAACATTTAGGTGCCATGGCTGTGGAAGAGCCAAAGATCGCTCGACTAGAAGCGCTTGCCAGAAATGTCACAAGCCTGTGTGTAATGATCATAAATATAGTATATGCATTCATTGTTATAACCAAAGTCAAAATGATCTCAATAAGTCAACTAATGAAGACTAAAATCTCAAATTTATAATTTCCGTGTTAATTTTTTCATAATTTTCTAAAGTTAAGGAAAAAAAAATTTTGTTCTTGTTTTTGTAGAGAAAAGATATATTTTTTGTTTTCATTATAAGTGTCAATAAAGACTGATTATGTATAAAGTATGTTTATTTTTTATTTCTACCCACATAACAAATAATTCATCAATTACTTTGGGGCACAGGGGTGCCCCGCGCGTGTAAATATGAAATTATTTGCACCGCGTGTAACGGAGTGTTAATTCCGCCGGTCTAATAAATATATTTGTCTGCGATCGCATTTCACGTTCGGCTGTTTGGCGGTTTTTTATTTGCGCGAAAATAGTACGTATTTATACAAATAATGCTGTGTATTTATTTTAAAAAATTCTCAACAAAAATGAATTTGCAGAGGGTGCATGCAATTATGGCCAATAAGAATCGTCAATGTTTCGAACTACATTAGGCACGGTGTACGGAAGGTGTGTATATTGATGAGAACTTTCTTCTTAAAGTTGATTAAATAACTACTATATATCCACCCTATCCATGTCCTAATGACACAACTGTTATATAACTTAAACATCCTAGTGAATGTGTTATTTTGACCTATGCCGTGTGAAATTTGTCGAGGCTCCGAAATCGAGGATTTGCTGATGTATTCATAATTTCGTTAATTACCACAGACAGACCGCAAATATACTTCTACCACTTATTTTTTCCACTTAAATCGCAGCGAATCGCCCTTTATAATATCTCAAAATTATACCTTGCCTCACACGACAGGATAATATTCTCATAAATCGTTTTTGTATGTATATTATATTGTATTAATATGCAATTATGGCCAATAAGAATCTATCAAAGGAAGTAATACTAGCGGTACATAAACACTGATGCCTGGGATTGGCAAAAGAGGAATGAGAGTAGACTGAATGCGGTGGAACTAAGACGCTTGTGTGAAAATCTTTGGTCGATAGAGCGAGGAATGAACAAATTAGACGTGAATGCAATGCTGGCTGTAGTGTGGTAGATAGAATAAAGAGAGGAGTGCTGAGATGGTTTGGTCATGTTGAACGCATGAACGAGGAAAGGATGGTTAAGAAAATATAAGAAGCGAGTGTTGAAGGCAACAGGAAAGGGCGTCCGCGAAAGACCTGGCATGATCAGATACTACGAGTATTTGAGGATGGTTCTGTTAAAAGCCGCAACAACCGTAGAACTTGTATGAGAAGATGTATGAATGTGGCCGAAGCAAAAGTGGTGTGCCAGGATAGAAGAGTGTGGTGTTCAATCCTTTCTGTCTATCCCTGCAGGGAAACGGCGTGATGGTTAGTTAGTTAGTTAGTAAAGAACAAAAATGCATATTTTTCATGGAATGTAAACATATTTTTTTACATTCTTAAAATAGGTAATGCAATAATAAATTTTTATATTTCAATATATACAGCATAAGATAAAAAGTATATTAAATTTTTAATCAATAGTAAGTACCACGTATATTCTAAATTTTTTCTTAAAAGACGTTATATTGTTTTCATCCCTAATATCCCCTGGTAGTTTCAAATATAATTTCATCCCACTGTACATCATAGAAGTTTTCGATCTTTTTTTCTTTCGGAATGGTAATCTTATTTCAACTTTTCTTCTTGTACAATTGTCATGTTTATGTTGTTTTTTTTTTTTCTTAATCATTCAAAGGTATTGTCGTGTCCATTCATAATTTTACACATAAATAGAAGTACAATAAATTTAATTATTTGTCTAAATGTCACTATTTATAAGCTTTCTAACATCACTTTGATTCATGTGTATAGATTTCTTTTTAGTATTATTCTTAATGCTTTATTTTGGAGCATTGTTAATTGTTTCAATTCTTCTTCACTAGCCAGCATTCATCTTTTATCACATTCACAATCAAAACAGTATTCACTCCCGAAGCAGATTTGTGCATTTCCTCCCAATTTACTGTAAAATAATAATGACGCAATGCCTACTTATTCCTCTCCTTCATTATGTAGACGTGTATTATCTGGATGTCTATATACAACATCTCGTTAAGCGGGACGCCTTAAAAAACATCATCTCATATTTTCGTAATCTTCTCATTTGGCCTGCATTCCGACATCTCCATAATATTCATGTTTTTTAATTACTTTATAATATCTTTTTCAGTCCTCACTCACTTCAGTGCCTGAAATCTAAATTCAACTTCACAGAACTTCACTATTCATCGCCATTCACAGTACTGAATTCTGCAGCTCGTCATTTGAAGAGCGGTCGACTAGGCTATGGAATCATCTATGAATAGACATCACAGACCATAAATATTTTCAAAATCAGACTAAAGTAACTTTACATTTTCTCAAACCTAATTTAACCCTTCATTTTCCCCATCCATCTTCTACTTGTCTTGGTATCATTGAGCTAGTTTTGTCACTGTAACATATTTCAACAGTTCCTGTAAATTATGTGATTTGTTAGAAGAAATTGATGACTGGCAATTAGCCCACCATTGTAATAATAAAACCTCTGTATAATAAAAACTAATTTTAAAAAATTACATCTTCAAAACTTTGCTAAAATACTTTGCAATAGCACTGTTTATATTAATATATTATTCTCGAAGGAAGCAAACAGTTGGTGGTGATACATTATAATTTATATAAATAATACTAACTTATCACCACATATATTTATTTTAAAATCAAACCGGGTTTCGCTACGACTGTAACTTCTTCAGGGAGAATCTTAACTGCCTAAACATACAAAAATCATAAAATCATTAATAAACAAGTACATTTATCTTTTGGTCCACTTTTAAATATGTTTTCTCTTAATAGTAATATTCCCTGCGAAATCCCACCCCCTACCCCCACTATTGGCACTCCGTCCTTTCACCTTTCACACTAGTATATAAGCACATCATTTTTGTATGTTTAGGCAGTTAAGATTCTCCCTGAAGAAGCTACGGTCGTAGCGAAACCGGGTTGGATTTGAAAATAAATATATGTGGTGTTTACCTAAGTTAGTTTTATTTATATAAATTAATATATTATTTTTGTATAATTATTTTTATTGTTATAAAACTTCCTATAAACCCCTATTTATTGAATTATCAATATGTTTCGGGGCCAATGGTCCCTTCATCAGGAAAGGGCGTATCCTTAAAATTAAAATTCGAGGGAAGATTTTATAGTTTTGATATTCTATAGCCAATCAATGTGTCTGGGCGACATTTTTAATTTATTTATTTTATTAAAATAAAACAGATAAAATAATATAAGTAATGAAAAGGTGAAAAATGAGTTGTATTCAGACATATTTCATAGACAATATAATAAGCATAAGACTAGAAGACAAAGTGTAATGAATATTCTAGAAACATTATCAGAAAAAAAGTCTTTTTATTGTGTCATAGAGTACTGCTCACTTGGGTTTTGAGTAATGGTAATTATGAAAAAACGTGCTAAATTGTATTTTAATACCATGTAAAGAATACAGGTATTTGAAGTTCTTTTATGAAATAATATATCGCTTTTAAGTTTACCATTTCAAGGATAAAAATAATAAAGAAAGATAATAATTGGTTAAGAAAAAAAGTCTTAAAACCATGTCAGTTTTTCAGATAAAATATGAACCTCATAAGATACAAATAACGAAAAAATCGCTAACAAGTAGCGAACATCTTTATTTCAAGCCAATTTGAATGATGATAAAATATCTACATATTGTAGAATAGAAGAGTACGAAGCACTCTTATGTTTTTCACTTTTTGTGATTTGTATTTTTTTTTATTGAGGTTTAACGTGCCCAACGAAGATATTGAAAATAATCTTATAATAATTTAAAAAATAAATAGCATTAAAAATAATTAGTATTAATCACTCTCTCTCGTTAGATTCCTGAATTGTTCTGACAAGAATAACACGCATGTGATCAATAGTGGTGATGGTTTTACAATACTATGGTTGGGGTGTATAGTGTTGTGAATATAGTAGTGTAGTGTTGGTCCTGACGAAGAGACGGGCACGTCTCGAAACCGGTGGACCGTAAATCTGGTAGTGGTTTTTACTAAGTTTACTAACATTCTAGTATTAAAATTCACCAATTCTTTTAACGAAATTTAGTAAATAATCTTCTTCGTGAAGAGTAAATCATCTCAAACCTACAAATGGAGCAAATTTTGTTATAAAATCGATAGTTCGATTATTCCGACTCCGAGTATTAAGTAAAAAGTTCATCGCCAATCACTTCGCTGATTATGCTCTTATTTAATTAAAATGCACTGTAATTTTAACTTGTTTTACTACATTCTACAAGTAGCAAGTATCTTTTTCTCTTTTCGTAGAAAATAATGAGTCAAATATGCTGTCTTAATCTTCAATTATTACGAACAGCCTGTTAAATGAATATCAACCTCGATACCTTCGATTAATCATTTCTCTGCTCGTGGTTGACGATAAAGTTCTAAATATCTCTCGCGCCGCATTTCACCAACGAATTTACCTGTTTGAAACGAGGTCTCTAACAATATTCTTATTTTTAACCGCCCGTACTGAATTTTTCCCACTCTGCGCCTTCCTTAAATCTTCCGTCAATTCATTTCGTCTCTCACTTTTCGCCGACTCCCCCAGATGTGGTACGCGTACCCAAGTTACATGTAATAAAATCACTCGGTACGACCGGGCATTGAAAATGATTTCACATGTGCCGCCATGTAGTTGGAATAAGGGAGAAAGCACCCCGTATGCGGTATGGTAATACTGGTTAATTAACACCCCCGCTGAAATGATTGCACCCACTTTGATGGAGTTCAGTTTAATAACGATAATGGGGGAGGCTTTTAGTTTAAATTGTCACCGGATCAGGTCGCCGCAAATGGAACTCCGCTCAGAGAGCATGAGCGGGACTAAATTACCCAAAACTAGAAAACGGCACCCACCCGCGCTATTATGAACTGCAGTGTACTATCTGTATACGCGAAAAGTTATTTTGTAAAGAGATAAGCAACACAATAGCGGCAACTAATTAACTTAATTATGAACTGGAGTGTATTATCTGCCATGAGATAAGTTATCTTACAGAGAGACGTGCAAATTAAACGGGGTGCCTTATTAACGTAATTATTAAACAGAGTGTACTTACTATAATAATATGATTTAGCGAAGCCATGAAGTTTTAGATTCTTCAAATTTTTCCCAAAAGTTTGTAACGAACCGGAAAATACATCAAACTCTTGTCAAATACATAATAGTCTCTCATATCAACTACTGCAGGAGTATACTATTTCTGGCTAATTGCAATCGATATACAAGACACAAAACTATGCGAGAAAAATAACAAATAATAACGGTCAGACAAATAATTTAGTTTAATGTACTTCAGTTTCTACATAAAATTTTATCAATACACACGACGCTTTTATATTAATTTGAAATAAGAGGAAGATTATTTCTAATAATTTTTATGTATAGAAATATTTAAAGTAATATAAATGCCATTGATATATTTAATAGAATCCTGTGGAAAATTTTTTCCAAATTTCTGTGTAAATCTGGTAACATTCTAATAAAATCTTTTGTTGTATGTGATATCAAGTGAGAATCATTGGTCTCTAATAACTCAGATACATAGTTCTGGTAAAGTATAGTAAGCCTAAAAAAATTAGGGGAAAAACATATTTCAAAACACACTTATGCATTGTAGTAAAAATTAAGATAAATTATAGAAGTCTCACAGAGACGATGCTATTTATTCGAAAAACGTGTATGGAAATCTTTAATGAGTGGCCACAAGGCTTTCGACTTTTATGAGCTAGGTTAAGTGAACACTTTGCACAATACGAAGTTCACCAAATCCACCCAACGACTATCATTTATCTGAATTATATTATTTATATTAATATTATGTTCTCAGAACATACATAATGTAAAAATTAATATTGTAAAATAACAGGTAATATGCATATATAATTATCGCAAAAGTAAAGAGTGCGTGGGTTTCATATCAATCAAGTATATCACGTAAGGCTTTGCCTCACTACAATAAAAAAGATAAAGATAATATATTTAACAATTCTGGTATTTACAAACTTTTGTTTAAAGATTGTACAGCATGAAGAAAAAATGATCGAAATTTTAATGTGAGAGTAAAAGAGCATTTGAGATGTCTGAATAATCTTGGTTTTTCTATTATATTTATTTATTAGAAAATGATCACGGTTTTGATAAAATTTAGGACTTTCTATTTTACGCATAAATAATTTTCGTTTGAAATTGAATAATTTAGAATCATTAGAAATTAGTAAAGCAAGTAAAAGTATAGAAAATATTTTTAATAATCAGTTAAATTTAACTACTAGCTCAATTTAAAAAAAAAATCCCATCATCAAGAATGTGTAATCAAGAATTTCAACAATAATATTTAAAAATAATTTTTTCAAATAATTTAGAAAAACAAAAGAAATGATTCATTTTGATATTTTGAAACAACCTGAATATGGAAAGGTTTTTCCGAAACATGTAGGTGTAATTAATAAAATAATCAATTTTTAAAAATGTCAATCTATAATGTTGCTCAAGCAATTGAAAAAATAAAACTTCGCCTTTTTCCCGCGAAAATCTTAATGCTAACATTAAGAGATCAGTAAGATAATCCTATTTTCATACCACGGGCATTTAGCTTACATAGTTTGAAAATGGTAAAAATATCCGTACATGCATGTGATGACGTATATTCTAGTGATGCAACGAATACGCATACGAATATTCTTATTCGCCGAATATCATCACGAATATTAAAAACAAACTATTTATAACTGATAACTGAACGCAACGCAAATTACGGTTTGGCTGTGCCCCGTCTATCTGATCACATCTACGCACTCTATCTATTATCGGGGATTTCCCTAACATTGAATGAATGGATTTGTTGAGTTCTCAAGTTGTCAATTGTTACTCGTTTCACAGCATAACATGAGTTCTTTTATCTAGTTTCGTTGGGTTATTAATAAGGTTAGGTGCTCATTTCATGTGGTTTTTGTTTTGTAATACGAATTGTTCGTTCCATTTTATTTCCGTTTTGTGTATAAGTGTTAACTCTTATAAAATAATTTCAAATTAAATCTTATAATATGTCCTCCCTTTAGCGTGGAAATAGTGATATTTATTTTCGAGCGCTGGGAATGTACAAAGGGATAAAATAATAGTTGTGCTTTTTGAACAAAAATTTGCCAGTGGTAAATTTCAATTATTGTATTATTTATTAACGTATTCGTATTTGTCGAAAGGTAGGCTTGATATTCTTATTCGTATTCGTGAAAGTAGTATTCGTTGCATCACTAATATATTCCTTAAATTAAAACAAAATACTTTAGTCGTATTCTAATGAAGTTGATTATAGGAAGTCGTTATTCCGCAATGATATGGCTAAACCTGTAATAAAAAAATCATAAAATCATTTTTTAGTGCAAAACCTCTTCGGTAGCGCGCGTCACGGGGTGCTGCAGAACTTCACACAACCCTCCCCCGCGCGGCTTGATTGATCACTGGGGCTGTTTGCGCCTTCTGACTGGACAACATCATTTTGCTTTTCATCACCATAACAAATATTTCCCTTTGAAAACGACCCCCCCCCCACCAACCCTTAGCGGATGTTGCGACGCATAACTTAAGTAAACTCATCGAATTTCCTCGAAATTCCTAAGGTGACACAATGATGTATAAAAAATATTTTATAAACCTAACCACCAGATAATGTTTGTATACGCTTTTGACGCTGTCTTATTCTAAAAGATGACCAAATAATTAAATACAATATATTTAAGAGTTAAGGCTATTATTACGGTCGTTAGGCATATTTAACTGTAAATGGTTACGGATATTTTATGCGAACCGTATGTTTTTCCGAGAAACGATTCTCGACGTTTCGTTGAAGTCGTATTCAACATCATCGGGAGAATGACCTGTACTCTCGGAGGTATGGGGCGGAGAAACTAAAATATCCGTAACCATTTACAGTTAAATACAATATATTTAATGAAATCCCAAATATAAACGCACACATGACAATTAAAACATTTGTTTTTTAGTTATACATTTTAATTTTTACTAGACGCGTCTTTGAATCAATCTATTTGTAATTAGATGAAAACCATAGAAAGCATATGATATATAATTTTAAGAATAAATGTGGGTATTTGTATTTTTTAATCTAAGAAACAATGAAAACTATTGAAAACAGTGGTGAAGCGTTCACACTAACGCCCCCAGATTACATAGACATATTTAAAATAATAAATTACTTGCCTAGAATATAACGGTATTTCAGTTATGCGTTTTTGAGCCTAATTTAAGGTATAAATCTTCTTTCGCATCATCAACAAAAAAGATAATTCAATCCATCAAAGTACAACTTAATTTTAATTTTTGAAATTTTCTTGTAAAACTTTTTACAAGGCCATTTAAAACTATATTTAAAAATAATAATAACACCGATTTCTTTGATCATTTGTTATTTATAATAATTCTAAAGCTGACGCATCATCTTCGGTAATATTACTAAAAATAAACTTAAAATTAAGGACTACATATTACTTAAATTTTAAACTTGAAGAGTGGAGGGGAGACTATAGTCGGGTGGGTATAGGGGCGTGGTCAATAAGCACAGAAAAGGAGACGCAATAGAAGGTAGATGAACATTCATTACATTTTGGTTATAAATATTTTATCCGCAATCTAACTTAATATACAACTTACATAATATGGAAATCAATTAGTGAGGTGCTTTTCAAAAGCGGTCAATTCAGCCACACATAAAAATTACGTCAAATCTTTTGATAAAGGGCTTGTTTTTAATACTGGTAAAATTTAGACATAATCGTTTTAAAACTCTAAAATCCATTTCAAAATCACGTCATCGTAAAGGCAGACTTGCTTGACTTAACTTGGCAACTATCTAGCAAAATTGCATGGGTAATATAGCTACCTACCCAAATCGACTTTTTTATTTTTTTTATTTATTTTATTTAAAAAAATCCTTGTTTACAAATAAAGGTACTTAATACTAATTTAACAATAAAACATCAGATAAATTACACATTTTTTTTGTTTTGTTTAATTTGTGGATTATGCCACTCTACTAGGCCACGCCTGTCCCAGAGTGGCGTTATAGAACACAATTATAATATTTTTTCGAATTCGTCAGTAGTATTTATTTTCATAAGGTAGTTATTATGTATCTACAAAGTATCAAGTGGAATGTTAGTGAAAGTTGAGTGACTCATAAGTCCAAGTGTAAATATGTGTAGAATAATTGTTTAATGTAAAAAGGGTTAAAGCTTTGTTTAAGATTATTTTTTATTTTCCTTAATTTATTTATTTATTTATATAGGTATATATTTTTATTTGAAGACATTATTATGCAATTACAGTAAGTAAATTTTCAGTTGCTGTTCTACCTTTGGAGGTAAGCCAGTTGTTTGCTAAACTTTTATTTTATTAATTGAGTATATTCTGATATCCGGGAAGTCTGTTTTAAATATGTTAAATATTTTAGGCCCTATGTATGAGTAATTTTTCTGTCCATGTGTTGTCTTAGTTTTTGGTATTTCGTCAAGGTTTCCTAATGCTTGTCTAGTATTATGTGACCAGATTTTAAAAATCTCATTTTTTCATATTGTAAAAAAGTGTATTCGACGAAAATTGAAAATTACCTCCTTAATTGTGTATATCTTAAAAACTTGTTACGATTGGTTTGCGAATAATGAAACCGATTAGTTTACCTTGTGAACTTTTAATTGAAAAGTTGATAAGAACTGAACGTAGCTACCTTCTCCAACGCTTTAGCAGAAATGAGTTCTATTCTGTCGTATCCACAAAGGCTTATTCGCTGTATCCACAGCCCAAGCAGTGCTGAAAGGTGAACAGACTCCAACACGGGAAGTTATAATGGAAGACTCCCTCACTTTATATCGGCTGGAATGATGGGATTTCTTAGAAACTGAGTCGGTACAATATCTTTGTTCCTGCCCTTAATCAAAAAGGCTCGGTTTCTTTCAGCGTCGAAGCCTCACTGAAGCCGATCGGAACACGTGGATACGGATTCATTGTGCTTCAATACAATTATTTGTCTGAATTTCTGAATTGGATGTTGGAGCGGATTTTGATAAAACAAAGCGATATAGCAATTCGTTCTTCGATAAATTTCTTTTCTACCGAGGTTGTAACATTTAATGTATGAATAAAAGAGAGCGCGACTCATTAATGTAAGTCTTTGATAGCTGTAACTCTCCAAATAGATAAAACATTAAAACAATTAGTATTTTCTCTCGTATAAAATATCTTACCAGTTCACTAGAAAAGGTAAAGTTGAAAGAAATGGATTTAAAATATAATATATACAATTTTTAAAAAATATTGGTAATGTGTGAAATCGGTGAACGTTACATTGTGTAAAGTGAACACTTAAGCCAGCTCATACGTGTTTCCCATATAAATCGCTCCGTCTCTGGGAGACTATTTTCATTAAAAATGAAAATTGTTAATTTAGTACATTGTCAAATGAATAGAATTAACACAACATGATGAAAAGTTGATTCCATCATCAGGCATTCCATCGTCACTGGTGGGACATTTTTCTAGTAAATTGTCGTAGGTAAATAAATATGTTGAAATTCTACAACATATCGACGGCTCCTACGTATAATATCGTAACCCACAAGTCGACGATTTTGAGTTTCTTATGTAAACACATGTGTATTTAATTATATCTTTAATTCCAAGAAAAAAAAAAAATATTTTGCAATAAATAACTTTTTATTATTATATTTCATTCTAGGAATTAAATATATAATTAAAAACATATAAAATACACAACAAACTCAAAATCTTCGCTTTGTGGGTTACGATATTATACGTAGGAGCCGTCGATATATGCAATTTGTAATATTTCTTTTTGAAGAACGCAACTTATTCTATCTTCAGTAAAATACTTAACTACTAAATTATTGACTGAAGATAGAATATGTTACTTTCTTCAACCTACCTACCCGCCAAGTTTTCTCCACAACCAGCCACAACCACCCACCGGTGGTTATGGTGGTGGATAGTCCTTGGTGTCACATCGAAAATATGCGAGTTTGGTGGGAGTGGGTGACCTGCTCTAGAAAGTTCTGGAAGCAGAAGGTTCTAGAAAATTCCCGAAAGTTCTATAAGGTTCTAAACTGAGTAGCAGAATGTGACGGTGTGTCTAGAAGGTTCCTGTACATTCAATATATTTCTTGAAAGTTCTGGAAGGAGAATGTTCTAGAAGGTTCTATGACGATGCAAACAATGTACTACAAAACTACGCGTGCGAAGCCGCGCGGGCACAGCTAGTTGCATATATGTTGTAAAATATTAACATATCTATGAAAATTTACTAGAAAAATATCCCACCCATGACGATGGAATGCCTCATCTGCGTTTAAGTAATATAAAGGTGCAGTATTGGAGTAAACAGATGTGAGAGGTTAGCGGAGAGAATGGTATTGTTCGCGGGAGTGGATCCTGGGGAACAATAATTATTGTGGATGTTGCTCTCTCTCTCTCTCTCTTAGCAACGAATAAAGTCTTCTAACCTTCACAATATTGTGCACTTTATTTCTGTGCCGGATTTTTAAATCATTGCCTGGATTCCACCAAAAAGTCCGCCAGTATTTTTTTACACTCATTTTTATTTTTTGTTGTAGTACAGTTAAAAGCATTAAAGTTATTATATATTATGGTTCTTCCGTGTTATAATTATAAAGCACTAGCAGAAAACAATTGTATTTGCTGTGCAGGAAACACAATTGTTTACCTATGTCTACGTCAGCCGCTTCGCGGCCAATTGTATCTGGCAAATTTCCACTTTTAATTACGGGTAGTTTAGATATAATAAAGACAAAGTATTTATTCAGTATTTCTAACCGATTAATAAGTCAGAGCGGAAAAAACCACAGTTCGATAGGTAGGTACCTACTCTCTTCTCTTCTCGCAGTGTTGATTACTTTTATACAACATTATAAAAAAACAAAAATGTAATTAATATTTCAACAAATAAAATATTCTCGACCGTAAAAAAAAAAAAAATTCTGCCAGGATTCGAAACTGGAATCCTCTGATCCGTAGTCAGACGCGTCATCCGCTGCGCCACACTACCCAACGGGCACCGTGGCAAAATTATTGTATACAAATAGAAATCATCATCTAAATTCAGAAACGTACGACATTGGTTGGGGTAATTAATATATTGATAATGTTTGATATCTTCTTATACCAGCATGCATTTTCATGCAAAATAAGATGGATTGGATTCTATTTTTATTTTCGGAACATCACTATCTATCTTAATTGCACATTCTCAACTCTTCGATTCATCTTGAGGACTAAAATCATCATTTCAAAATCTCTGACACGTCCAAATTTCTCACTTCACATTTGTGAAGCGTTTGAGGATAGACTTTATGAATTTATGTAACATAATGCTGAAAATCTATTTAACGACCGCCATTTCGATAATATTTTCTCGCTTTAAGCAGCCTTTGTCGACAAAAAATTACAAAGAATACAGAGGACTATTAAGGTTACAAGAATTCAATGACAAAAAACAACACTTTTTATTAGTACCATTGATAAAATATAAATTGGAGTAATACATTTAATACGAAACCCTTCCGCACTCCTGCAATTGATATTTCAGAGAGCAGTACCTAGAAAGTACATACGGCAAATAACGTGTATAATTATTCCAGTCTTCTACTAATTACCACATGTATTCCACTTTTGCTCGAATACATTCTCTCAAATTTATGTATATACAGGGTTATTTGGAAAACATTAATAACCTCGCAGGACTATATTGCTCCCTTCATTATGAGTCGAAAATGCTCAAGCTATTGTGACCTAATTTCAATAGTTAAGGAGATATGCGACATCAAAGTTTGCATTTTTTTTTTTCAATAGTTCTGACTTATTTTTTGTAAAACATTGGACTATCATTACAGTATCTCATATCGATTACGAAAAATTCATTCATTTCAATACACGTTAAATAAAATGATAAAAACCCTGAAAAAATTCCAATTGGAATGTTTTCCAATTGGAATTCGAAGGTTTTTCTTTTTTTATTTGACTTGTGCTAAAGGGAATGAATTTTTAATATTCAATATGAGTTACTATGATGATAGTCCAACGTTTTACAAAAAATAATTCAGAAATATTGAAAAAAAAATGCAAACTTTGATGTCGCATATCTCCTAAACTATTGATATTAGGTCATAATAGCTTGAACATTTTCGACTCATAATCAAGACAGGAATATAGTCCTGCGAGGTTATTAATGTTTTACAAATAACCCTGTATATATACCATGATTTAGCTAAATTTCAAGAGGCGCTTTATAAAAAGACATAAGAAAAATCAAATTAAAGAAAAAATATTTTTGCTCTTAACGGAATTCGTTTCTTTTGATTCATAAATTTGTTTAAAAATTCACAGTAAACTTTGTTCTAAAATTGCAACATCACTTAATATATATGAACTAACCATCACGTAGTATGAGTACACCATATATGAGTAGGTATATATGTGTTGTATCAAATGTTTCCAAAATAAAAATGATTTAATTCTGGCGTCCACCAGCGGTGGATATACAAATTAATTTATGGCTCTCGCATTATAAAAAGTTAATTGCTTAAAAATGCAATAATACGTGTGTTTATCAAATAAAAAACTAACCCATAAAAACCAAGTTTTTATTTTACTCCCTTTCTTTGTAAATTAAGTTTACCATCATGTAATTAAATAAATAATCTATGTCAGAAATCTCTAAAAATATCTCTTTATTATTTGATTTCTTCCCAAAAAACCGAAGTGTGCTGTCATTTATGAACCAATTGTCATAAATTTTCGAAATTCGGAGTAATTCAAATTTTAAATATTCCGTGAGGTTATCGGGCCGCCGTCGCCGTTGGTAGTAATCAAAATTTTGTAATGATTCCAATTTGAAAATACCATTAAAATTTCTAAAAATCCAAAATTATACTATAATTATTATTATTTTTTAACGAAAATTTAACAGATCTTTTTGATCGTTGCCACGAGTCTGTTTGCAAAGTTTCAGCTCGATTGGATCACGGGAAAAGGGTTAAAAATCGATCCAAAGTTTTTTCGTAATGAAAACAAGCAAGCAGATGCCACGAGTTAATATAAAGGGAATAAAAAGGGGCTACACGTAAGGTCGAAAAATTTACGTTAATTTGGATAACGTGCTATTCCCGGAATAGAGTTAGTTCATTGGTTCAAATTCCGGTAGCAGCTAAAGTATTTTTTCGTTAATTTGATTTTTCTGTATGTCTTATCTAATCGATTAATAAATTTGTTTAAAAAACTTTACGTTTATTAACTTTTGCGACCAGGCCCAGTCCTTGACAATTATGTGAGGAACGACTGTATATAAATAAATAAATAAATTCAACTTTATTACAGAATATGGGGAGGTTCGTGTAATCCCACACATTCCATATAAAAGTAGGTACATACATGAAATTATTATCTATACTTATAAAACTCAATGTCTGTGTGTCTGTCTGTTCTCTATACAAATCCACACCGTTTGTCCGATTCGATTGAAATTTTGCATACTTATGATTTGGGACCCGGCGGGTAACATAGGCAACATTTCCCCCCTATTCTCATACCCCTTCCCTTCCCCCTGACATATTTTCGATGCAAATCTGTACCGTTTGACCGATCGGACTCAAAATTGGGAAACTTATTCTTTAGGACTCGGCGGGTAACATAGGCAACATTTCTCCCCCTATTCTCTTACCCCTTTCTCTCCTCCTGACATATTTTCGATGCCAATCTGTACCGTTTGGCCGATCGGACTCAAAATTTCGAAACTTATTCTTTAGGACTTGGCGACTAACATAGGCAACATTTCCCTCCATTTTCATTACCCCTTCCCCTCCCCCTGACACATTTTCGATGCAAATCTGCACCGTTTGACCGATCGGACTCAAAATTTGGAAACTTATTCTTTAGGACTCGGCGGGTAACACATGTGACATTTTCCCCTATTCTTTTAACCCTTCCCCTCCGCTGATATATTTTCGATGCAAATCAGTACCGTTTGACCGATTGGACTCAAAATTTGTAAACTTTTTCTTAAGGACACGGCGGGTAACATATGTGACATTTCCACCCTATTCTTTTAACCCTTCTCCTTCTTCATACATTTTTGATGCCAATGTATAGCGTTCGAATCGAACTTTTTTTTACCCTCACAAAGTTATTTTAGACTTAATCCTAAACCCGTGCAACGCCGGTTATGAACAGCTAGTATAAAATAAAAAAGAGAAAATGAAAATCATATAAAAGAGAAAAGAAAACAAGTATCAGTATTAAAAGAGAAGAAAAAATAAAATATAGGTATTAGAAGAAAAGTCATAGAAATACATTATGTAATATCGTATAATAGCGGCTTTGGCGAGCGATGGCATGTGGATTACGAGGGGCCAGTATCTTTCTCCAGTGTGCATCAATGCTGGATGCTGGAGTAAGGAGGGCTTCCAGGATAAGAATATTCCCGGAGCTGTATATCCTTTCACTTATTCCTGCTACCCTGGAATAGGGTATATAATAACGTTAGGGTATGTGATGAATCACCTGTTTCTATAGATTTTTTTTTTTTTTTATTATATTATTTTTATTTTGAACTCTAAGATGATTTAAATGCTACGCGGGGAAAAATTGAGCTAAACTGGCGGAGTATTGGCGCTACAAAAATTTGGGGATGATGAAACGCTAGTATTGGGACGGAGTTAGTAGCGATTGATCGGATATAGGTTACGAGCAGTTAATATTCAATTCTTATAAAACATATTAATCTGGTGGTAAAGCCGCGTTTGGTACAAATGGTTGACGATCGTCGCGGTCCGAGCGGTCCACATGTGCTTCCCAAAAAAAATACTGAACACGGCTTTCGTAGATTTGGGTCGCGATAATTGCAGTTTGAGCCGTTAAAAAACCGATTAAC
>JADDOH010018485.1:0-24145 GCA_016648135.1 Agrypnia vestita
TCGAGTCCATCCGTTGCAACGCATTTATACTCATTTGTACGCATTTATACCCATTTATACGATTTTATAGGCATTTTTACGCATTTATACGTATTTATACGCTTTTACACGCATTTATACGCCTTTATAGGCATTTTTACGCATTTATATGCATTTAAACGCATTTTTACGCAGTAATGCGGATTTCTACGCATTTATATGGCATTTATTCGCAATTATACGCTTTTATACGGCATTTATTCGCATTTATACGAATTTGTACGCTTTTACACGCATTTTTCGCATTTTTCCGCTTTTATACGCATTTGTACGCTCTTATACGGCATTTCTACGCATTTATACGCTTTTATACGGCATTAATACGCATTTATTTTGTTTTATACGCATTTGTATGCTATTATACGCATTTATTTGCATTTATACGCTTTTATTCGGCCTTAATACACATTTATACGGTTTTATACGCATTTGTACGCTTTTATAGGCATTTTTACGCATTTATACGTATTTATACGCTTTAATATGGCAATTATTCGCATTTATACGCATTTATACACTTTTATACGGCATTTATACGCTTTTATACGGCATTCAAACGCATTTATACGCTTTTATACGGCATTCAAACATTCAAGCATTTATACGCTTTTGTACGCAATTATACGATTTTATTTGCTTTTATCTGGCATATATACGCATTTATACGGCATTTATACTCATTTATAGGCATTTATAAGCATTTATAAGCATTTTTACGCATTGTTACGCATTTATACGCTTTTTTATGGCATTTATACGCATTTTTCCCCTTCTTAACGACTTTTTATAGCATTTATACACATTTTTACGGTTTTATACGCATTCTTTATGTATTATACGCATTCTGTTTTATACGCATTCTGTATGTCTTTTCTAATTGATTATTTAAAAAATGTTTAATAGGATTAAATTAACGTTTTGTAAAATACGCAATGTGAAAACTTTTCCTTCTATTGACGGATAAGAAAAAGGACCATAAGTATTTGTTTACAACTATAAGAAATAAAGATAAAGCGTCCCCATAGCCCAGTGGGTAGTTCATATCAGGTTTTGGTGTTTTTGTGATGTATCGACATCAGTAAATGGGTTTCTGTTAACAATTTCAGAAAGAGAATCAGAAAAATAGTTATAAAAAATTTGGATAAATTATTAATGTTATTACTTATTTTTACAGAAACCTCAAAAGGAGTTATAGACCGCAGTAGAAAAAAATCCGAGAGACCTATCTCTATAAATATAATATCACTATAAATATAATAAATACCGGGTTAAGATTTTAGGTATTCCTCCATAATATATTTACACATTGAATTAAAAAATAATATTGATAATTATCAGAATTTATCGGGTACATCAGAGGTATTTTGTGAAAATCGTAAGTAAATTCATCAATCCAATCAAAGGTGTGCCAATGTGCGGCGTATAAACAGCGCTGTGCAACACGTTAAATGTGTGCGGGAAGCGCGACACTATATTCGCGTCTCACTCTTGCCCATTTCACTATAAGGAAGCGCGAGAAATAGAACACTGTGTTTTGCCGTTTCGCAGTTCCCAGTAGTAGCTCTCGGGCATTCATCCAGAGTGGTCGTGTGGCCCATTCTGTGAGCGTTGCCAGAAAGTTTTTTCATGTTTTCAGCAAATAAACCTCAATTATTATCATTTTTGACCTCAATTATAATTATTTTAAGGAGTTAGCTACGAATATTCTTATTTTTCCGATTTCAAATCGCTAATTTTTGATTGTGTATTGAGTATACAGCACCGGAACACGCGTTTTTATTTTAGCACCGTAAGGGAAAGCTTAACTTCACTCTTTTGTCATAATATGATTGAATCCTGATTATTTTTTTTTATTTTATTTATGAGAAATAAAATTTGTATATGAATATGTCTTCACATTTCATTTAACAATAAAATTACATAATAAGATGATTTTTTTTTCTGTGGAAACAAATGTGTGAGTATTTTTTTAAGTGGCGGACAACATTTTGGTGCATGCCGCCAACATAATCCGATAGATACACTTTTAGTAGGGACCAAAAAAAAATTAGAATATTTTGATTGCGTTCAAGTTCTTCAATAACAATACCGGATTTTATCCACAAGGGGACATCATTAATGAAGATATACATATATTACAGAGGTCTCATAGAGGCAAGACTATTATTTTAGGGAACCTAGGTATGGTGGATTTTTTTGGGTTTTCATAGGTCTTACGACCTTCTTTAGTTGGCTGGCTTAAGCAATCACTTTAACACAACGTAAAGTTCACCAATAACTCCCATGTAGCGAAGGAAAAAACTACAATTCAAAATGAAGACTACAAAATAAACACGTTCACCAGTTTGAAGACTACAAAGTGTACACTACATTTGTAGTAAAAAGTACATGAAGTGAACTGTAGTACAACGAAATTGTAGTATTAATGAAGTAAACATTTGTTTACGTTAAGTTTTGGGACCGAAGGGAAGGAGATTTCTTCATACGGTCCCAAAATTTTTCAAACCATGGGAAGGGAGGTTGTTTCGATTTCCAAAAATTTATTCATTTATCTGCATCGACTTCCCAAAAAATTCACATAAAATAATGTACTATTTGAAGTATTTACTAGTACTTTCAATAACTTTGAAGTGTTCGCTTTAATATGAAGTATACTATTTAAAGTATGTGCCTATTTTTAATAATTTTGAAGTGTGTGAAGTTTGTAGTGTACACTACACTTCAAAAGGTGTGAAGTGTACGCCTCAATGTAATTTAGTCCTACATTGTAGAAGTTAATACAGAGTGGACCCATCACTACTCTTATTTGAGACTACCACATCTTTCAAAATATGGTATTATTATATATAGATATTACTGGAACATTTCGTGGTCTCGCATTTTTATTGCAACAAACACGTTACTCTAATGCACCCGAAAAAGATAACTAAAAAATCCTCGCGAAATATATTAGAAGGTGAGAAAATGGGCGAGGTATGCTTCTCGCTTCCCACCGACCGCCAGCGACAGAGCAGAGACTGGGTTTCGTAAGTTCGACTCGGAATTAAAGTGTTTTGAAGGAACGAGGATGTTATGAAAATGACTGGTTTAGGTGGACTTTACATGTTTTACTGAAACACATTGAGTATTTGAACATGGTTTATTCGATAAATTATATTTACAAAAGTCTTTATTTCTAAGCTCATCCTATCCGCTATCTAGCCTGCGTTATTTAATTGGTTTTCAAAATAAATTGGCCACTATCCCTGCGCTGAGTTATCTAGAAAATTATTCCTAAATTAAGGTTAGTATCAATAAGATTAGGTTGACGAATTCCGCGAGTTGAAGTTCAAGATGCAATGCCGGGAAGGCGCCGTCCTCACAGTTCGAGTCGTCAGGAAGCTTCATAAGGTGTCCGCGCATCTCACGAGCCGCCTGGCTGCAACCTCAGCGTCCGTCATCCATCAGGTCCTGGGCTCAGGCTATTCAGCGCCTCGCTCTCATATTTAGAATCAGCAATGACCGCGATATATTCCCAGTAAGGTAGTCATCGGCAATAAATTTAACGCGATCTGGTAGAATTTATTATTGGTAGGTATGTGAGATTGTCACATTGAGATTATGATAATTTTTATTTTTACTCAGATCAGAATGGAGATGACAAATACACGCGTGCTATTGCATTATGCGCGATTCATGCGGTACAATTTCATTATTTTAGATAATTATCCTAGATTTTTATGTAAAATAAATGTATTATGAAGACGTTCTAGTTTAAAATGGTATTAGGGCTACTCGCGTCACGAGGGTTTCGACGTTACGAGGTACGAGTACGAGGGTTCTGCAAAATGAGAATAATTACAATAATAAGAATTATACCTTACGATATAGCTGAGGTCAGATGAAGCGGAATTGTGATGTTTGTTACCGGGAAAAACAGAAGATCTTATGTCCCGAATCCTCGTCTAAAGGATGTTACCACCAGTACCGTATGTTGAATAAAGAGAGCGATTATCACTGTGCGGAGAATTATATAAGCTTGCGCCACAAAAATTAAATTTAAGTTCTTGACTTAATAATTATTTAAATATTTTTTCCTATTGATATTTACTTCGTTACAATATAATATTTCAATTTCTGCAGGGACATGAGGAAATCGGTACAGAAATACAACTTGCGATTGCTACGGCGGGCGGTGATAGGCTGGTGGTACCTATAGGCAACCGGGAACGTGTTATCCGCATCGAGCTCTGATTGTTGAATATCGACTCGACGCGTGCGGCTGGATTCGCGACGGCTCTGAACCGCCACAAATTATTTATACCAAGTTATTATGAATCAGAACTAAAATGCTCACTGCACAAATACGAACCTTTCTTTGGCTGGGAGTTTTTTTGGCATGAACCCATTTCGCCTATTAATTAAAAAATTCGTACATTCCTAACAGTTTAATTTAGTAATTTTAGTGTGAAAATGTCTATTCGATGATTACAAAAAATGTAACGTTTTAGTTTTCGTAAATAAAGTAGATATTTCGTATTTTGTATGACAGGTAGACCTACGTTACATCACCGACACACAGGAGTTAATTGGAGAAAGTCATATTTCTCTCCTCGTAGTATGGGACGCAGATACGAAAATGGTCACTGTCAGATTCAACCTTTAACTATGGAGGTCATGTTTTTACACCTCCAAAGACGTGGATCTCAGAGTCCCCTGTACTTCGTGGCCGAAATTCAGAGGGAATTTTATGAATTGAGGTTAAATTTGAGTTAAAATTTTAATAAGATGGTTTTGATGAAAAAAAAAACGAGAATTCGTGAGAGGAAATTCCATTTCACACTTTTGTATTGATAGATTAACAAGAAAACAATTCCCGACGTTAAAGGTTTTTTAGTTTATCGTTATACGTTAAAAATAATCAAAGAGAAAGAAAAACTCTTTTGTATAAAACAATCTGCCCCGGTTGAGATTATACAAGAATATCCATGATAAATATTATCGTTGTCTTATTGCCTATTTTGTCTATGGCGGTATCGCCGTATTAGTCAAATCGTTGTCGAAATTATTAATTCTAAAACTCGAACTTCTTCATTGAGCAGTGATTTAATTTAGTTTCCTGTGAATTGACAGAGTGCTTTCAGTGCTCTTCAAGTCAGTTGTGTATAAACTTGATTGCAAGAAATTAAAGGTAAGCTCACAAGACCACGAGAACGCAGGCGTTTTATTCATTCTATTGTCATCCTTAGCACGTGTAATATGAGTCAGTCGCCTGTTAAAGTTAAGGCCTTGGCCAATAGAGTCGTTTCGTTGCGTAAAAAGGACCGAGATGGCTTAGTAACATTGTTGAATCATTTTGCCGCATTTGGAACTAAGCAATATTGTTACTTCTGTATCCGGACATGTATGTATAACAGTGTGTTACCGCCAATTTCGATGTTTTACGTTTGAATTCATAACCCGTCGAAATTCCACCCTACGGATGATTGTTTCTCTTATGATTGTTAATTTAACTTCCGTATTTATTGACATCTTTATCTTTCCATAGGTATAGTTACAACAGCTATTAAAGTGGTCTATGTTGGCTAAAATTGCAAGTTAACGTGCTAACCAAAAAAATTATATTTTTGAAAATTTTTAGTGTTGGTATTTTTCCTGTTTTCAATTGCAAAAATACTATCCAGCTATCATATGTGTCTCTTGTCAATTGAAAAGTTTATCCTTGCGTACTATTGTTTCGTGAAATATCAAGATTTATGTAAAAAAAAAAAGTGGTCAATTTTCGATCATTTGACGTTTGTCCAAAAACATTTGTGCGCTGAAATGACTTGAAAAGCTAACCAGACGATTCAAAGTTATTTCTCAGTATCAAAACTCCGCATGATTGCTTACTCCTGCAAAGATCTGTCCTCTTTGCAAAATTGATGTTTATCTCGTGATCTTTATTTTAATGAAAAGAAATGCGCGGTTTTTCGTTTAAGAACTATAATATAAAAAAAAGCGAGCGAGCCTTTCAGTAGTCGCAAATGATGTGTTACATTTGACATCTAACAATTAAAAATATCAATATAGCAACAACAGAAATTAACATCAATAATTAAAAAACTAATACCTAACTATATATTTATTAATTAGTAAATATAAGTAATGATAATGTATGTGCATTTATTTAATATTGAATTTTACCGCACTAGGTAGGTACCGTGTATATCTACATCCGCATTTTGTTTAGAAGTTAGGTCAATTATATGTTTGTATTTATTTTCATAGATGGCGGTATTGTATGAAGACTTTGAATAAATATTTGAAAATAATCAGATAAATTACATAAAATGTAAGAATGTAAATCATTAACGGTAGTTATTGTTTAGATTAATGTAAAAAAAAATATTTATTGAAGAGTTTCGAAGATATAACTCGAAATATATCAAAGTTACGACATCCATACGCTTAATACCAGCCACGTAATATATATATACAAAATCAGAAGGACTGGCTGTTGGAAGTGTGCGTTTTCGCAGTGATGGTACTTGCTAGACATTGATTTGTTTATACATGATGAATATTTTCCATCATGCGAGCTCTGCGCGCGCACATTGGTCAGATGAAATGGCGCGCCCTTCCCCGGCGTCTTATTTCCTGTTACGCATTTCTGTCTTTTTTACAAAATCACTGCCACAGATTGCAGGAAAGCGAGAGGAAAGATGTTACACATCAAAAAAAAATAGTTACCCGCCGGGTCCTAAATTGTAAGTATGCAAAGTTTGGGTCAGATCGGTCAAAGGGTGTAGCTTTGTACATAAAGTATATCTGGGGGAGGGGTGGGGTATAGGGGGAACAGGTTAATGTCAGTTTTGTTACCCGCCGGGTCCTAAATCACAAGGATGAAAAATTTGGGTCAGGTCGGTCAAACGGTTTAGATTTGTACATAAAATATATCGAGTGAGGTGGTGGGATAAAAGGGAAAGGGGAAATGTTGTCTTTGTCACCCGCTGGATGCTAAATAAAAATTATGCAAAATTTGGGTCAGATCGGTTAATTATCAATATAAGTATGGCCCAATCCCCTCATCTAAGGAAGGAGTTCGGTTCATCTCTGTACACTATACTATGTGCTCAAAGCGAATTAAGCTGTCTAAAAAAGCCGGTAGTCGAAATGATAAGACTGGTTGTGTGCTTAGAATGAAATGATAATATTTATCAATTTTTACATTAGCTACTAAGTACTTCGAGGAAATTACTCCGCTGTGTTGTGTATGCACTTATGGATATGATTTTGATATAAAGAGGTGTATTTTTAGAATGTTTTAATAATTGTGTCTGATGTCTGTAGTTGCCAGAGCTAGCAGCATGGATCCCGGCAGCCCTGACAGTCCCTCCATCAAGCGCGAGCCAGGGTCTGCAGCCGGGAGCGGCGATGAAGAGCTCTACACTGATATGGACATATCCTATCCTGACATCAAGCAGGAATGCGCGGAGTACTCCAGGAGGGCCGAGCAGGACAGCGGTAAAACATTTAATATCTGTATCTACAGATGTGCAAGAGAGAGGGATGCATGGTACTGCGGTGATAGACTTCCGAGTGAAGAAAATTAAAAATTTTGAGGGAGTTGGGATACATGCCATTATGTAATGAGTTATTAATTAACTTGCAAATTACTGGAGATATAAGATCTCTCATTTGTTTTATGTCTCTCACCCGTATTCCATCATGTCCGTACCCTTTGTTTAATTTATCAATTATGCTAGCTATCATTTTTGTTGTTGGATTTGGTAGACGAAGATGAAGACATTTTTTTAAATTTCTTCTTTAATTTCTCCCTTAGCTAAAAATAAATGTAATGCACTCGAAGTTAAATTTAATACTTTTAATAATTTTATCTTTGTTTGCGTAATTAATTAAGTTTGTTGAAGCCCGAATGGTCATCGTTAGAGGGATTTTAATATTCTATGAATTTTTATGCTTTTAATAGGTCCATCACTAAATTTTAGTGCTCGGAATGTTTCATGTTAATTTATTTTCTTCACGTGCTTCCTCATACAGAAATCTTAACATTTACTTATTGTGCAATAATTGTTATCTCTTTCTTTGTAATTATTAATTTAAGTGCTTCGTCCCTTAAAAAAATGATATGAAAACATGTAGGTGAATAATTTTTAATTGAAATTTTTCTTAAAATCTTGTAGAATCTAGATTGTTGTGTTACCTATTATTAGATTGTGTTCCGAAAATAATAATTTAATCGTACTTATGAATATTCGTACAGAACTGGTTCCTGCAAAAACATTTAAGGACTTGTTATTAATTTTTTAACATTATGACTACAAGAAGCTGTTGTTAGCCTGTTGCACCCGCGATATAAAAGTGATGAAAGTTTGATTTTCTCACAGAAATAAAACGCTAACGTTCTGAAACTTTGTAAGAGTGAGAAGAAATCAACGTAAAACTTAAATCAATCGTCATTAAGTTTGTATTGTACGTTGAATTTAAATAAACGTTAACTCAAACTGGTTGCACCGCGATCGTGAAATTTGAATCGCGAGTGCAACATTTTTGACTCCTAACTTTATGGTATCATTTAACATATTTTATTAATTTATTAAGCCTTGGATGATAATATATGTTGTGTATAATTAGTGATTTTATTTAATAGGTGTTTATGTTACCGTTTTGTTTTTTTTATAGAGAGATCGGTTAAAATGACAGAACGACATCGGAAAGGGACTGCTTCACGGAAATACAGGATAAAACTAAAAGAAAATGCTAAACTTCGTGCAGACCATCTCCGTCGAGAACGGGCTCGTGATTTGAAACGAAGAGAAGTAATGAAAAGAAAAATGGAGGTAGATGAAGATTTGAAAATGCTGGCCAGAATCAGATCAAAAGTAAGAATGAGGGCGACCAGAAAGCGTCGTAAAGAACAACAAATTCAAATAATACAGCAGCAGTCCTCGTACGCTGGGAAAAGCAGTGGCAAAAGTGAAGCGTAAGCGTAAGCGACCTGCTAGTCCCACCAAAGCAGTGGAAGTTGTTAAAATAATAGCTACTGAATTCCAAGTTGCTGTGTCTGACAAAAATGACTCCGCTAGAGCGATGCCTCGGAAACTGACGAATGAAATCAAAAAACAGATTTGAGATTTTTATGATGGGGATGATGTCAGCAGACAGATGCCTGGGATGAAAGATGTTAAGTCGATCAAGTCGAATACGGGAACGAAGTTGAGAATCCAGAAGAGAACAATGATTATGAGTATCCGTGAAGCCTATGAATTTTTTGAAACGAACTACCCCTAAACATCTTTTTGTAAGGCTCTTTTATATAAAGAGAGACCTGCTTACGTTCTGCCTATCAACGATACTCCTCATAATGTTTGTGTGTGTACAACACACTCTAACTACATTAATCTTCTCCTGGCCATTTCGAAACATGTGTCATACTTGTCTAAAACACATGAACCAGGTATCGTGTAGTGTTAATAATGAAGATTGCATGTCGAACAGTTGCGATGTACGCAAAGAATCAAACATTTGGGATATTACCCTAGATTCAATTCCCAGTGTTAACTGGAAGGCCTGGATTTTTCAGCAGCAGAGGCCAAAACAGATCGTAGTTAGCAAGCCTTTAGACGAAGCTCCAGATGAACTGCGTGACAGCACTGCAAAATTCAAGCTGCATTTTTTTTTAAATGTTCAGTCTGATTAATTTGAAAAATGAACTACGGGTTGATGTTCAGTCAGAATGAAATACAAACAGCACATTGGTCTCATGGGCGAGAAACTCCATTCAATTGTCATAGTAAGTGATGAATTGAGTCACAGTAAATATACTGTGGATCTCTTTCAGGGTTGCCACCCGTACTTTATTACAAAGTATTGTACGTTATTTCGGGTAATTATACTCTATACTTTATGAGAACAATGAAGTACGCGAAAATACTTTATTTCGCATGATTTGATTTCTCTGGGATTCATTTTACTAATAACATACAAAAAAAGTTGATCGTAGAAATTTTTGCGTAAAACGGAACGAGAGAGTTACCGGGGTCGATGACGTTATCGATTGTTGCCGAATAGTTTCGATAATTGACGATATACCACGTGGCGGTCGCCACATAAACGCTCGTTTTTTAATGCAACCTAACCTCAAATGTCAACATAGTCAATGTCATTGTAAATTTTTTTGTTTGTTTTGTGTAAGGCTGACTGAGTGCAGTTAAAATACGGTTAATAAATACGGTTTTATAGAGTTTTTTCTGAATAGCAAATGGCGAGACGAAAGAAACAAAGCGTCAATGAATCTAAAAATGGAGGACTTATTTACTTTAATTTAATAATATAGACTGCAAATATGCTGTGCAATTGTTTAGTGGTGATAATTATTTGTTAAAAGTAATGAAAAATATGTTTTTAACCAAAATAAAAATAAAAAAAAATCGTACTTTATTTTGACACAATGTACTTTTTTTTCTACCTTTAATAACCAACGTTTTTTATTTGCACAAAAAAAAAAGGTGGCAACCCTAATCTCTTTCTGCAGAAAATATTTCAGTACATCAATTCGATTAATGACAATATTACATATCAATACGACTTCAGCATTAATTGCGCGGCTCTGGTCGGTATATAATGGCTAGCATCAATGCATTAAAAATAGAACACGGATTCACTCACTTCGAATGGAACTTTTTTGCTGCCTCACACGGCAAAGGTGTCGTCGATGGAATCGGTTGAAGTATAAAAATACCAGTGTGGATCGCTGTTAAGTCCAGGAAAACTATCCTGGGGCCGAGGCGCACCCGTGCGGGGGAGCGCGACTGGGCCCAGGGTGCCACGGACGCACTCGTGCGTCCGGAACGTAATTAATTACTGCGTATCGAATTTGAAAAACGTAATTTTTTCCCAGTAGAGAAATCCTGTGGTGACTTGTCGTTCCATTTTCAACTCAAAAACATCATCGATTATATTTTAAATCAACAATCAAAACATAAGTTTTTCTGCCGTCAAAATCGTATAGGAAAGATGTAGATGACGCCCCGAACGCGTGTTGCACAATCGAAATTCAAATATTCGGTCGTAGATGACGCCCCGAACGCGTGTTGCACAATCGAAATTCAAATATTCGGTCGTCAAGGTCACGCGCAATGTGCGCGGGAAATACGATTAATTTTTTTCTATTTTCGACTTATTTGTAGGTATACGTATACACAAATAATACGATGTGTTTTGCGATATTTGTCAGTTTTTGTTGGTTTATGAATCAATTGAATACTAACAGTGATTTATTAACAAAAATATACGCAATTTTGTTGCGTTTATTTGAAATATGTGTGTGTGTGAAAGTGTATCATATTTATGTTTAATGAGTGCGATGTTCCGTTGTGTGCCATGCCGTGCAACAAAATGTACCACACAGAAGAACATTATTTGGTAGGCATCAAATAATAATAGTAGTGTAGTCTCTAATAAACAAATAAAATTTAATTATTATTTTTCGGAAAATGTTGCGTTGGCAACATTATCGGAATTCTAAAATATATATTTTTTTTATTAAACGATAAAAAAATCATGGCATTTCGACACTTACGATAAAATAATATGAATGTGTGTGTGTTTTTTTTAATATAAGCATGTTTTCATGGTTTTTTTCGTAAAAAGGAAAATCACAAAAAAATTCAGAAAATCTCTGGCCCTTGTCTACTTTTAGCCATACTTTTTTTTGGCCCTAGACACTGCCGGAACTGTCTTGATGAGAGTGAATGTCTGATGACGACATTTAAATGGAAGACGAAGTGATTGTATCCAACAATCACAATAGTCATTCTAAAATTAAATTACCATACAAAAAATATAAGTAGTTATGGTACCTAGCGTAACTAACACCATCAGCATAATATTATCATCATAATTGCCTTCAGTTTCAGTTTCTGTAAATATTTTATCATTTTATTCGATTTGTATTGAAGTGAATAAATTTAAATAATTTTTAAATTTAAAATCAGCTATCGCCGATTGCTTGCTGCCAGGCCCTGCAGGCGTTTATACTAGCGACCGCGAGGCCGTGAGTGGCTGCTGCGCGGCCATTGGCATCTGCAATTGGCAATCGTCAGTACTAGCTGCTGCGCGGCAAATTTAACCAAATATTATCGAGGAGTCTCGTCGCTAGAAGCACGAGACTTTATACTCTGGGGGAAATAAGACCAAAGCTACCATTTTTCAGATTCGTGTTAAGACTATTGGATATTTTTAGTATGAAAACGATGAAATCTTTACATAAACGTTTTTGTGATTTTTTGAGATAAAATTATGGAAAGTTAAATTTATTAATTAAGTTATAACAAAGAATTATAAAGAATGTTTTTTTTTTATCTATACCTATAAAACCCAACGTCTGTTTGTCTGTCTGTGTGTCTGTTTTATACAATATACAAATCTACACCGTTGGTCCGATTCGATGGTCCGGTCCGATGCAAATTTTGCATAATTATGCTTTAGGACCCGGCGGGTAACAAAGGCGACATTTACCCCTGTTCTTATACCCCTTCACCTCCAGATATATTTTCGATGCAAATCTATACCGTTCGAATCGAACCTTTCTTTTCCCCACAAGTTTATTTTGCAATTAATCCTTTACCCGGGTACAAACAGCTAGTACACATAGAAAAGTATACAACCCTCTAATTAGTTTGAATAAATTAATCATTGATTTGAGTGAAAATATATGTTATTGCTGTATTAAATTAATTTATGAGAAAATAAGTTTTAATAAAATTTATTGTGTCAGGTCCCTCCTACGTACGAAATTGCCGTTTTATATACAAAAATTCAAACAACTTTTGTTATGAAAATGATATATTAAAGTGAAGTTGATTGATGCCTTTGCTATAGGAATCCCGGGGAAGGGAACCGATGAATTCTTTAAAAGCGTTCACCGCCTCATCGTAGTTGAAATTTTTTCCTTGAATAAAGTTATCCAAATTCCGAAAAAACGGACGAAAAGTATTTTCAAGACGGTCCGCTGAGAAGTGAGTGAACGACCATTGTCAACCCTCTTTGAAATCATGCTTGCTGTTTGTCCCACATACACTTTGTCGCAATCTTGACAGTCGAGCCTATAAATCCCATTGGTCTCAAGGGGACCCCGATCCTTTGCTGGTCGTAAGCAGTCCTTAACCTTGTTGTTTGTGCCGAGCACTGTCTTAATCTTCCGTTTCTTGAGCGCTTTGGTAATCCTGTCTGTTATTTTATGGATAAAAGGCAAGAAAGCAATCCCTTTGCTTTTCTGCCGTCTTTCTCAGTGTACGCATCTCCTCCTGCAGATGTTCTTCTTGGCATATTCTTTTGGCTCTCGTAGCTAGGGTATTAATTAGTCCTCTTTCCTGCGCTGGTGGTGGTGGGAATCTGCACGCAAGTAGCGGTTCGTATGGGTCGGCTTTCTGTAGACTCTGTGCCCGAGACTACCATCTGTGTTCCTTTTCACTTCTACATCCAAAAATGGTAGTTTATTTTCTTTTTCCATCTCCATGGTGAATTTTAATTTATCGTGCAGCGTGTTGAGGTGTTCGAGAAAGTCCTGTAGTTTTTCTTTCCCGTATGGCCAGATTGCAAAAAAACGTCATCAACGTACCTGCACCACACCTCTGGAATCAAAGTTGTGTCTAGATCCGTTTCTTCGAATCACGAAGTTTGAAATTACAGGGGAAAGTGGGTTGCCCATCGCTACACCTTGCACTTGTTGGAAAAGTTAACCCTGAAATAAAAAGTATCCACTTGTTAGGCAGTGTCGGAAAAGTGCGCACATGGTTTCCCAATAGACTTCTTCTAAAAGACTCATAGCATCGTTCACAGGCACATTTGTGAAGAGATATATAACGTCAAAACTGACTTATATAACATCATTTTCTATCTTCACGTTTTTCAGCATTTTAACAAAATGTGCTGAGTCTTTCACCCAAGAGGATGTCTTCCCGGTCTGCATCTGTAAGAGACTGGCCAAGTGTTGCGACAACTTATATGTCGGCGCTCCTATTGCACTCACAATCGGTCTTATGAGAAAGCTATTTTTATATGGGAAAGTACCTAGTATGGAAGACATGTTCGTAGGGCTTAAGACTTATCGTATGGTTCGCTTAACACGGGGTTCGTTGCTAAGCAAATACGAACGGAAACAGTCGCTACCGGGTAAAATATACCACATTACCACATAGGTGCCTATTTCATTAAAGTATTATTTGTTTTGAAGTTTGTTCTTTTATTTTGTTTGTTAACACTATTGGTTATAAATAAAAAATATTGTTTATAATAAAACATTAATTTATTTTTCCTTGTCATATACATTAACGTACCAAAATCTTAACTTCCTTGCTTTCGTAATCATAAAAACTTAACAATTATTATATTTTCTTCTCTGAAATCAAGCAAAATGAGATCACACATTAAAACTTGATAGACTATTCTTATCAAAAATAAAATGTTCTTTCATACTAGAAATTTTTCTTGTAAATTGCCATCAAAAATCACAACTATAAAAAATTGCAGTCTTTATGTTTCAATCTAAATTTATTTAGTTTACTTCACTTTTTGGTAGCAACTGCCACAAAGAGGCATCTTATGCTCCTGCATATTCTTTTGTTGCATAGTACACAAGATGTCTTTGTTTTCCGATCTTTTTTCCAGTTACAATCTTCACAGCGAGACGTGCATGGTTTTGGTCCAGTCCTAGAAAAGGTTGGCACATTGTGTTCTTTGTTTTCATCTAAGCCGGGAATTAACTTGATTTTAATTTTTATGGCCTGTGGCAAATTCGTAACATATAATCTGGGGTGTATGAGAGGCAAAACTAAACCTTTGGCCAATTCTTTCAATCCGTCTCTTCTGGGGCCATTCGTAGCTCCTGAATGTTCTATACCAGCTTTGACAATAACGTAGACATTGATACCCCCACGTTCAGAAGTCGTATGATGCTCAAACATCTTACACGTCAGAAGCAATGTAAGATGTTTGAGCATCATACGAAGATAGTGCCCAATATCTGTTAAATTCTAAACGTCGGCCATCCACCGAAAGTTTCTCAAAACATTTATTTTTACAGGTACATTTAAAATTTAAAAACTGTTTTAGAGAAATGCCTAAGCCCTTGTGTTGAAAGAAATATTTGCCACTATTTCTATTTGTCTTATTTTCTTTTCGTGTAAGACCATATTTCTTCTTTCTTCCTTTTCGGGGTCTGCCACTGGTGCTTGGTGTCTCCTCAGAATTCTAGAAAAAATATAGTATTGAATTGTATTAGTACATAAGAGTAGATATTAGATACATTAAAAGATTATATATTTACCTCACAGATATTGTCAGCAAACAAGCCAGCGCTCGCACTGACGTGGTCATTATCGTTCTCAGGTATTACAGTCGTCTGAAAACAAAAATCATATTATTGTATTAGTCGATAAGAGTGGAAGCAACTAGACGAGGCTATTGTAGAGTGTGCTGCGTACATTAATATTAAATTATTACCTCGCAAATATTTTCAGCGGGCAAGGCAGTGCTCATTATAGTTATCAGATATAACAGTAATCTGAGAACAAAGATAACATTACATATCATTAGTATCAAATTGTACTTGGTTGATGACAAATGACAGCATTTGCAATTAAATATAGTTCTCTAAGTGTGTTGCCTATTTTAAACAAAGATTTTTATATTTACCTCGAAGTTATTGTCGGCAGACGATGAGGTGTGTGTACTGATACGGTCATCCCGATTCTGATAAAATCTGAAACCAAAGATCATATCAAATTCATCTTGCCCATCATTCTATGAAAAGCAATAATACATATCTGCCATATATAAGTACAGCTTAAGGAATGTCATAATAAAGGTTTGATACTTACAAAAACATTACGAGATGCAGTGTTTAAAGCGACTCTTCTGGGGGCTTTAACCATCCGAAGGATGCGATTCTTTGCCCTAGCGTTCAGCGTCACTTGAAGATAGTCATCTTCCAAAGTGTTCATTAAGAAATCCATCATTTCATGACCGCCTTCGATTGGACGACACGGACTTTCACTCCTAGCCACGCTTTTATCCGGAGGCGAATCACTATTTTCCGACATTTTGGCAACTAAATCTACCACATATCTACCTCGTCTAACCATTTTTAAAAGTAAATGTTTAAAAAATATATATTACTCTTTACAATGCAAAATGCCGACGCACCACAACAACACAAGGCATAAGCACCAAACGCACCGAATCGTAATGAACATCTGTCAAAAACCGTAGAAAACATGGACGCAATGTGACCAGTAACGAAAAACATAATATGCAGAAAGTCAAATATCTGCGTGGTCGCTTTTAGCAGATGCGTATGTCAAAACATACAATGTACGTTGGTAGAAAGCGACCAGCCCCCGAGACCGCTTTCTACAGACAGAGGTACCTGGAAGGTTGGGAACAATCGCTATAGTGCAGAAAACGGACAAGCGCCGTGGTCGTTTTCTGCTGATTGTATAAATGTATTTGTTCGAATGCTGAAATCGACCAGTTGACTCTGGCCGTTTTCTGGCGAATATGTTTTGAGGAATTGTCATATTAAAAGTAGTCAAGTGGCGTGGCCGCTTTCTGCAGTTTTAAAAATGTTGGTTTCGCGATTAATAAATATTTCAAAAGGCGATTACTGTGAATTTTTGTATGAAAGCGGCTTGGCTGGTTTTAGTAGTACATAGTATTGACCTTGCTCCATCCGATGACATAAATATCTCATTTTTACCAAAATTGTGGCCTGGCGCTTTTCTGCATAATTACGTTGAATTTATTCTGCTGTATAAATCATAATAATCAAATAAAGCGGCAAAATCATGAAACTATACAAAGATGATTCTGCGCGGCCGTGTAAACCTGAGAACATATTTAATGCTTTTATTGTTTATAAGCGTCCTGTATGCACCCCAAAATGCACCTTTGTCTCACTCTAATTTTCAAATTGAATTAAATACAATAAAACAAATAGCATTTTATAATGGATACAAAACAGAATTAATTGATAAAATTTAAAAAAAAAATTAAAGAAAAATATAACTTACCAATGTTTATACAATTCACAGATAAATATAAATAATAATAACGATTATTGGCGAAGACTTTTATTTATTAATACATTTTCGAATCAAATTTCAAAAGATCTACCAAAAAATATTAGACCTGCATTTTATACAAATTATAATATTGGGGAACTCCTCATAAATTCTAATTCCAAGATAATATATTTAACAATTCAGATGCTTATAAACTGTCGTGTAAAGATTGTACAGCGTTTTATATTGGAAAAACCGGTCGAAATTTCAATGTAAGAGTAATAGAGCATTTGAGATGTCTGAATAATCATGGTATTTCTGAATGTGCAAATCATTTATTAGAAAATGATCACGGTTTTGATAAAAATTAAGGACTTTCTATTTTTCATAAATAATTTTTGTCTGAAATTTAATAATTGAGAATCATTAAAAATTAGTAAAGCATGTAATAGTAAACAAAATATTATTAATAATCAATAAAATTTAATTACTAGCCCAATTCTAATTTTTTTTCCAATAATTGCAAATAATCAAGAACTTTAGCAATAATATTTAAAAATTAATTTTCAAATAATTTAGAAAAACAAAAGACATTATTCATTTTGATAATTTGACATACATATAACACCCTGACGACGGAATGGTATTTCCGAGACATGTAGGTGAAATTTATCAAATAATGTAAGTAGATTTATACAAATACTGTAAACATTATTTTTTTTAAATGTCAATCTACAATATTGCTGAAGTAATTGAAAAAAAGAGAATGATATAGGTAAAAATAAATTGAGAGCAAGAGAAAGGTTTATTCCTAGTATGTTTAAGCAAGTGGGGCTTAAAGTTTAATTTCTGAAAACAAGTATAATTAAATTGAGAGCAAGAAAAAGGACGATTCCCAGTGTGTTTAAGCAGGTGGGACTTTAAGTTTGATTCCTGGGAACAAGTATAATTAAATTGAGCACATGCGAAATGTATATACACGGTATGTATGAGTCTTCAGGCTTGATTTTTGGGAAGTAGGATAATTGGAGTTAGCGCAAGAGAAAGGTTTGTTCCAAGTATTAACAAGCTGGTGGGCCTTCATGTTTACTACCGGGAACAAGTATAATTACATTGACAGCAGGAGAAAGATTTATTCCCAGTATGTTTAACCAGGTGGGCCTTCAAGTTTGATTTTTGGTAAGACGTATAATTACATTGAGAGCAAGAGAAAGCTTTATTCCCAGTATGTATAAGTAAATGGGTCTTCAAGATTGATTTCAGGGAACAAGTGTAATTACACTGAGAGCAAGAGAAAGGTTTATTCCCAGTATGTTTAAGTAGGTGGGTCTTTAAGTTTGATTTCTGTGAAGAAATATAATTACACCGAGAGCAAGAGAAAGGTTTATTTCCAGCATGTTTAAGCATGTGGGTCTTTAAGCTTGATTTACAAGAACAAGTATAATTACAGTGAGAGCATGAGAACGGTTTCTCTCCAGTATGTTTAAGCAGGTGGGTCTTTACGCTTGATTTATGAGAAGATTTAAAATTACAGTGAGAGCAAGAGAAACGTTTATTCCCAGTATGATTAAGTAGGTGGGTTTTCAAGTTTGATTTCTGTGAGGAAGAATAACTACACCGAGAGCAAGAGAAAGGTTTACGTCCAGTATGTACAAACAGGTGGGTCCTTAAGTTTGATTTCTGGGAACAAGTATAATTACATTGGGGGCAAAAGAAAGGTTTATTTCCAGTATGTATACGCTGGTGGGTCTTTAGGTTTGATTTCTGTGAAGAAGTATAATTACACCGATGGCAAGAGAAAGTTTTCTTTTTAGTATGAAGTTTGTCTTCAATGTGTGTTAGCGTGTGGCGCTTTAAATTTGATTGGAATGAACTAGTATAATCGTACTGGGAACAGGATAATGTTTTCTTGATGACTCTCTTGGATTTTATCTTACTGCGGTCTGGAACTCCTTTTGAGGTTTCTGAAAAAATAAATCTTCAATTATTACTTCAAATAAACTACATTTTTATTATCTTTTTCAAACGCTTCAATAGGCCATGAGGCCCAATAATGGTGTCGTTACAACACAAAAACACCCAAGCTTAAGTAAATCACATAGATGTATTGTGACCTCACCGGAATCGAACCCAGAATCCTCAATGTGTTGTGTGCCCTGGGTTATGAGGGACGCTTTTAATTTTTTTTTTAAATTAAAAACAAATACTTACAATCTTTCTTCTTATTCGTCAATAGAAGGAAAAGATTTCACAATTGAATTATATTTTAAAAACATGCCTTTAATATGTCATTAATAAACATAAGCTGTAAAGATAAATCATTTCATTATTTTACATGGAAACTTTTAGCTCTCTTGCGGATTTTGATCTTCTATTTGTTCTTTATCATTCCACATGGAGGTCCATCACCGCAGTGCCATTTCACCCCTTTGCATCGCCACTACGACACAGTCTGATAGGCACTTCCCTATCTCGTGCAGATCTGTAGATACAAATATTAAATGTACCACCGCTGTCCTGCTGTACTCCGCGCACTCCTGCTTTATGTCAGGATAAGATATGTCCACATCAGGGTAGAGCTCTTCATCGCCGCTCCCGGCTGCAGACCCTGGCTCGGGCTTGATGGATGGGCTGTCTGGGCTGCCGGGATTCATGGGTACTACTAGCACTGGCAGCTGCAACATATACGATACTCAAAACACGATCCTGCTCGGTGTATAATCCTGCTCGGTGTATAATCCTGCCCGTGTCGGATGAATTTAACGTTTTATAATTTGTAGGTTATGTCTGAATTTTGTTTACGAAGGCTTTAAAACGGACGCAAACAAGAAGATTAAATATTTTTCAGTATACAGAACATTTGGACAACACTGTTATTGCATCGTGTATGTATATGTCCAATATATAATATATTGTTATTATATACAGATACGTCATATCAATGATATAATAAACTGTAGATACGTTAGAAGCGTGAAATCTTGGCAACTCAAAAGTAAGATAATTTCCTTACTTGCATTCGTCATCGAACGGACCTTCTTTGTGATCGGGCGCGACGCTACGCGGAAAAAGGAACAGAGTATCGTACACTATTGTATTAGGTCCTTACATATGAAATTGGCGTTTAGTATGGGAGAAACATAAAGCCGATTTTTTTTATTATAATATATTTATTTAATCAAAGTATGTACCATTGCTATCTATGCACTTTTTCTATCTCATAGGTAGTTCATCGATCCCTTTACTAAAAAAACCATTCGGACGGGAATCAATAAAATCTTTGAAGGTGGTTTGGACTGCCCCATCGGAGTTGAATTTTTTCCTTTGCAAGAAGTTATCCAAATTTCGAAAAAATGGTAATCTGTTGGGGCAAGGTCCGGAGAGTATGGTGGATGTCTTAAACATTCCAATTGAAGCTCCTCTAATTTGGTAGCCGTCTGTTGTGCAGTGTGTGGTCTAGCGTTATCATGAAGCAGCAGTGGCCTAGAGCGATTAACCAGCCTCGGTTGTTTAGCAGCTAGCTTTTCCATCATGGTTTTCAGTTGCTGACAATAGACATCTGCCGTAATCGTCTGGCCAGATTTAAGAAAGCTGTAGTGAAAGACACCAGCACTAGTCCACCAAACGCTCACAAGTAACTTTTTTGGAGTTAATTTTCGCTTGGGGCATGGTTTGGCTGGTTCGGCAGGGTTCAGCCATTGCGATGAGCGCTTCCGATTATCGTACAGGATCCACTTTTTATCACAGGTAATGATTCAATTTAAAATCCCTTCATTATTGTGCCGGTTGAGTAATGCAACGCAGCAGTCAACGCGCGTTTGTTGATTTGCTTCACTCAATTCGTGAGGTAGCCACCTTTCAAACTTTTTCACCTTACCAATTTGCTTCAAGTGAATTAAAACAGTTTTATCACTAACACCGCAGCCTGCAGCTAACTCGGATGTGGTTTGCGATGGATCCGCTTCCACAATAGCCTTCAATTCTTCATTATCAACTTTGGTCTCCGGCCGTCCACGGGGCTTGTTCTGCAGGTCGAAATTTCCAGAACGAAAACGTTGGAACCAAAAACGCACTGTGTTTTTTTTTGCGGCACCGTCGCCATACACATCATTAATCCTTCGAGCCATTTCTGCAGCACTGGTGCCACGGTGGAACTCGACTCGTAAATAACGCGATATTTCAAGTTTTTCATTTTGTAAACTGAGTGACGCAAAGAAAAAAACAATTGAGGAAAAAACAAATGAATTATAATTTTCAAAACACAAATACATGAGTAAATCGCTGTATAAATTTGGATTTGGAATTCCTAACCAAAGAGAAGATATTTGAGATCAAATTTGCCAGTACGGCAAAACGCCAATTTCATATGTAAGGACCTAATAAGAATGAGTAGGTATGTTATTTTAGTCACCGTGACTTCAAATTACCTGATTTTTCTGTCTACGTTTGTGAAATAAGTGGTTGTCTCTTTCAATGCAATATTTGCTACGAAAGTCAGTTAGTATGGGAAAAACGTGTCTATATTATAAAACGTCAATGTTCGTCTCTGCGGGATATCTGTAGCAAATATATATTTTGTTCAATACTTATTTTGGAATAATTCAAGATATGGTCCCGTTGTTCATACAATGAAAATAAATATTTCACTATATAATTGAATGCCCTGTTAATTTAATCATACTCAAATAATCGTAATCTAAATTAAACAAACCAAACCTAATAACCTAACCTAACCAAACCAAACCTAATAACCTAACCTAACCTCATATATTGCCTATGAAATGTCAAAATATGCAGTGCATTTTTCGAATTTTTAAAGTGTAATATCTTATTTAATACTAACTTTTTAAACGTAAATTATCTTTCATTTTGTTATTAGCACATTCAATAATATAGTGAAATAATTGTTTTCGTTGTATATGCAATGGGACCATTATCTTGGATTTAGCCCTTATTTTTAGTCGGATTCCTTTAAATAATTTTCACGAGTCATTTCAATGCACAAATTTTTTTGGGCTGACGTCAAATGTTCGACAATTGCCTACTTTTTTTTGTAAATTTTGATATTTCTCGAAACAAATATTACGAAAGGATAAAATTATTAAATGACAAGAGACATTTAGGCATATGGGCGACACTAAAAATGTAAAATATAGAAATTTCTTATGTTGGCAAAACTACCTGCAATTTTTGCTTTTTTTGCCCACTTTTATTTGTATCTAAATATAATTCGTGCGGATCTATAAAAAATAATATCTATTGTCATTTATTGCCTAGGAAAAGATAAAAATGACAATAAATACGGAAGTTAAATTATTAACAATCATAAACCAAACAATGATTGGACAATGTTACAAAGCTGTCTTTGTCTTTTTTTGCAACACAAAAACCCTATCCGCTCCAGCCCTAACAGGCGACTGACTTACATTAGGATATTTCACGTATTGAGGGAAATATTCGCATGGCTATGGGATGGTTAAAACAGGTACGTTATTGTGGCCTTCTGAGCTTACCTTTATTTTCTTGCACTCAAAGCTTATACACTACTGACTTGACAATTCAAAAGAAACCAAACTAAATGACTACTTATTGGAGAGTTTCCAAGTCGAAGAATGTAAAATTTTGACAACGATTATGACTGATACGGCGACCCTGCCATAGACAACAATGGTATGAAATAGACAACGCTAAAATTTATTATTATTATTCTAATATAACATTCGCCGGGGCAAATTATTTGATCTAGCTGTATATTTATCTTCTTCAAACACAGCAAAATAATTCTGTGGTAATAATATTAATACAACTAATAGAAATAAACTTTTTTTTCACCACAATTGAAAACATAGTTTCTATTCATTATATTGCATATTTATCTTTTGATTATTTTTAACTAAGTAATATCTAAAACCTAATAATGAATTTCATATTTTATAATCTACTGATACAAAAGTGTGAAGTTAAACTGTACGTTATTATGAAGTACCACTGAATCGACAAAAAATTGTGACGAATCAGAATATAAAATGCATACACAAATTAGCTTCTGGAAGGAAATTTGCATTAAATACATTTCCATCTTATGCTTTTTGTCCAATAACATTTTTTTTACAAAAAGCCTAGGTGAAGATTTAATATAATCAACCCATAAGATCCGATGAATCAAAATAAAAGGTGGTCAGTGTGTGTGGGTCCCTCTCGCCTTTCTAATATCACGTCTGCCAGACGCCACCACGGTACATGTGAACGAAATTCATCACTACGTTACTTAAAGGTTAACCAGGTAACTATAGTGGGCCTTGATGGTGGACCTGCAGGGTCCATCATCAAGGTGATGGACCCTGCAATGGGATCCGAAACGTTGGCCAGAGAGGTCACATATACACGGCAGAATATCCCAGAAAACTACACACAGAGGATTCGGATTCTTAAATTTTAAAATATTTTCCAGCATTGTATGGTAAAGTTTAGGGCTAAGGTGTCTTAAATTTATCTGGTGCTGATTTGTTTATGGATCTATGTGCTGATTAATAAATGGATAATCTTGAAAGCAAACATTTTAATGGTACTTACCTATTTTAAAAGTTTTATATGTCTAAGCATCTCAATAAAAGTAGAGTACGGTTGATTTTTGTATTTTGAATAAAAAATAAGCATTGAAAATGCATTTTTTCTTCTTTTTACTGCTAGAAAATATATATCTATTATATATATCTATAAAATTTCAAAAATCGTACTGCATTTGTTTCCACAAAATATAAATTTACATCGTTATATTTTAATTTGCTCCTGAAATGTAAAACGAAGGCATTTTCATTAAAACAAATACTGTTGGATACAAATTATGTTCTTCATTACTATAATAGAACATATAAATCAAGATACAATCATATTACGAAAATTAAAAGTGCAGTGAAATACAGGGAATCTCGGGAGAATCTTCTTTATTCAATTAATTTCTGTAAACACGTATAATTTCATTGAGAGCCAGATAAAGGTTTATTCCCAGTATGTTTAAGCAGGTGGGTCTTCAAATTTGATTTCTGGGAACAAGTGTGATT
>JADDOH010018486.1:0-12046 GCA_016648135.1 Agrypnia vestita
TTTGAGACCATCATCTCTATTAATGTTTATCGGATGCTTGTAGATTTCTAGTGCTTCCTTGATAAGACGCGCATGGTGACTCTTAGGCTTTCCAAGGATTTTCGGTTCGAATGCAAAATGATGGCCGGTATCCAGAAAATGCTCAGCCAGTGCTGATTTTTCTGGATGACCGAGTTTGCATGCCCGTTTGTGCTCGTTGACCCTTTTGGAAATGGTACGCGCCGTTTGCCCCACGTATACTTTATCGCAGTGCGATACTGCGATAAAGTATACGTGGGGCAAACGGCGCGTGATGGCACGGCAAACTGATGATGGACCCTGCAATGGGATCCGAAACGTCGGCCCGAAAGGTCGTAACAACACGGCATAATACCCCAGTTAACACAAACTTGAAGATTCTGAGTGGCCGTGAAAACCTAAGAACATTCTTATCCAGCATAATCTAATTTCAGTTTGTCGATTGTTCGCATAATGTAGGCAACCTATCTCAGTGACATGCCCAACATTGTTCTACAGTTCTACAGTTCTAATAAATAATGTCTAATAATGGAAAAATATTTTTATAACCATATACCCAGCTTGAAGATCTTCCCGATTTGTTTTGATGCTTCCATCTCACTTGAATTCCATTTCCTCAGTTCGAAAATATGGATTAATTTTCACTGCTGTTCTTAGCATTTTATTATTGAACTCATCTGCGCGTCTTTGGCGTGATCACAACTGAAGATTAAAAATTTCGTTTCGAAATCAGTTAACATATCGATCTTCGAATCGAACGTCTAAACAATATTAACCAAACACAAAACGTTTTGTTTTGGACTTACCAATTATTTAGGACCCGACGGGAAACGTACGTGACATTTCCCTTCTACAACTCCCCCTTCCAGTGATATATTTTCCATGCCGTGCCGTAGATTTCTGCACCGTTCAACCGACCTGACTTACATTTTGCATACTTATTCTTTAGGACCCGGCGTGTAACATAGGCCACATCTCCCTTCTAGACATCTCATCTATCCCAGCACTGATTAAATAGAAACATTGTTTTTATTAGAGGCTTTGCAAAACTATGCAACCTTTGTTTTCCCCCACAAACTTATTTCTAACTTAATTATGGACCCATGCAACGCCGGGTACGAATAGCTAGTACAATATAGTTCCAAAGGCTGCCCATTTAAAACTTCTCATTCATTCATCTTCGATATTATTTCAAATGAACATAATTTTGTAGAGCAATGCCATACGTATAAGGCTTCACCATTCAGAAATATTTGCCTACAATGACCTTACATACTATCACGCCGTTTTTCCGCAGGGGTAGGCAGCTCCTCTGACCTGACACCCAACTCTCGTCTCATCCACATTCATACATCTTCAGTATCCGGTTACCATTATCCAGTATCCGGTTAATCTGGTCATGCCATGTTTTCCGCGGTCGCCCTCTCTTTCTGGCGCCGTCAACACACGCGTCATATATTTTTCTTACCATTCTTTCCTCATCCATTCACTCAACATGCCCGAACCATCTGAGCGACACTTTTTAAAATTCTATTAACTATGCTAATTTCATTCTTTACTTTACACATTGATTTGTCATATATACGTCTAAGTGATCTCATATCCGCTGTTTTCAGACTACTTTCGCTCCTGCCATTCTGCTCGATCTGCCAGCTCCAGACTTGACTTCCATATGTTCCATATGTGTTGGTATCAGAATTCCATTGTGTAGCGCTAGTCTTACCTCGGTAGATATATTTCTATTAGAAATTGCATTCAAATAACCGTTTGCCAATGACCTAGATTTAATAAATCTGCATTATAAAAAATATTAGTAATACAATTTATTCACGGACTCGTAAATTATTAATATTTTTTAAAATGCAGTAAATAATTTCATCTCAAATACACGTTTTGTTACTTTGGGTTGAATTAGATTCACGGGATTAAATGATTATCCTCATCAGGATATTTTTTATAATATTAAGCCTATTTTGTGAATGTCTTGCTTGACAAATTATTTGAACAATTTTTTTTAAATTTAATTACTTAAATTTTTCAGTTAAAAAAAATATTTTATAATTTTTATTAATTTTAATTTTGACAACTTTGATATCATTTCAAGAGTGGTTTCTCAATAGAATTCCGTTTGTTGTATGTATTGCAGGTTTGCTGCCGAGTAGGAACTCGCAGATAATGCACACTGGGAAGTGAAAGTCAGCAAAAGCTTCGTCATTTTTTTTTATTTATTCCTCCTTCTAGAACTGGCTGCGGACGCTGTGCGGTGTGTAGGTGTATTGGAGGGGGGCACACCTGTATTAGTATTTATGTAGGACAGTCATAAATACTTCCAAAGAAATGGCACATGTAGGAAAACCATGATTTTGAATGTATTTCTCACTGGAATGAAAGGCGGAGCGACTATTTTGTATATTTAACGAGAATACCATTTGTATTGACCATAGTTTGTTGAAATATCAACATGTTTCGGGATTTCAGAATTTTGTAAAAACCTTTTGGAAACAAACTATTCTTTTGATAGTAATACGGGTTTACGAATTTAACCTACAAATAACATAGGATTACAGTTGAATAAATTAAGAATTTTGGAAATTGGAAAGTGTCAAAGCCAGGTCGTTTTTGCAAATAGATACCTTTTAAATTTGTTTTCACATTAGTACCTACATAAATAGTTATTCATCTCCCATATGATTATTTTTCTTAATGTCTGTACTTGATGAACTATACACAATTACTTGAAATATGTTGAAATTTCAAAAAATTGTGTTCCAGTTAGGTTTGCGTCCAGTGACTTTATAAATACAACTTTTATTGAGTTTAAGCGTTTAATTTGGTTCTCACAGCCAAGAATACGTGAAAATAATTTATTGGATATACATATTATATTTTAATTAAATATTTATTGATGTTTAAAATATTTGTCGTCAAGATGATTCCGTTTTGTTAAAACATAATAATTTCGTTGTCTGTCAGTCCGTTCGTCCGTCTGTCTGTCTATCTATCCATAACTTCGTGTAACTTCCGTAATTTAGTTCGAATTCACGGCTAAAAAAACAAATTAAACGGCCGGAGTTGGGCATGATCCCGGGCCATTACCGAACCGGTCGTTTAACGCATGTTGCTACCGCCGCCTCTCCGTGGACCGACAATAATATACTATAAATATATTCTAGGGCTTTGCAAAGACTCGAACCATTTCATTTTCCGCCCAGCCCAATCGCCAGGCTTTAAAATAGTACTTTTATCTGCCGGCAGGGTAAATATAAAAAAAAATGCTCAAATATTTTGATAAAAATCGTTATTACTATTTCATGGGTATCGGCTATGAATAAGTACAATTTATTCTTAAGGAACCGGCTTGTAAAAGTATCGTCATTTTTGACGGGTTACAGTTAGTTACAAATAAATAATTATTACACTTGCGAGTGAGGAGACTGTCACACGCTACCTTTTCAAAATTGTAAAAATTGTGTTTTGTCACATGGAAATTTCTCATATTCATTTCTTCATTTCTCATGTAGTTATTATTTTGTAAGTACCTACGTAGTGTAGAGTTTTGAGAAAGCTTTTTAAGTGAGGAGGCACTGCGTAGGTACCTACAAATGAATGACAAGTAACGAGTATTGATCCTAAATTATCGATAATATATATTATGTTACAGTTTCCCGCTCAAATGTGAAGTGTACTTTCACCTTTGAAGATTTGCACACAGAGTGTTACGAACCAGCAGAGAGTGATATCAATGGAATGATGGATTCTGAAAGGCGACACATAAAAGCAGGGACGTTCTGTGGGCATAGACAAGCAAGACGGTGCAAATTAAAGGTGTGCAGTAAAGATTTAGAACGAAAAATATTAGAAATTAGTTACTAAAACAATGGATATCTTACACGAACTGTACGAATAAATTCGATTCTTGACGTTTCGCTGGAGTCTTATTATCACAGTAGAGTGTCATAACTCTTATGACAAGGACCAAATGATTTTTTCTTGCGTGGTCGCAGATTGTATGCACTGCGTGGAGATGTGTTCCTTCCTTCTGTCCTGAGGGTCGTTAGTGTACTATTGATGTAACGTGAATTGACAAAACACTTCATCCCTTGAATTCATTCTTTCTAAAATTTTGCAAAAGCATTTGGACAAAAAAGTGTCGGGAATATATTAATATGCCTTTAAGATTATTGTACGGCAGAATTGCATTTTTACACAAGAACGAAGTCATAAAACTACGAGTATATATGCTTTCAAAGAATACTGCTTAAATATTAAATTTACTAGAGGCGTGAACTAAGATCCTGTAAGTTATAGACAAAATAAATGTTGATCAAACAAACATTTTATGTCGTCGTAAATAATCGTGTGCATATTGCATTTAAAATGCTCAAAAACTTATAATTAACGATATTTCATTATTAATTAAGGGGTAATGTTTTATCTAAATCGAAGGTTATATAGCTGATTTGAACATGTTCTAATTATTTTCCAGTTCTGAATTTATTTCCAATGGAAAGAGCGTACAATATTTAGTTGAGATAGCTTATTATCTCATTTTTGATAAAAATGTTAGTTAACAACTTCTTGCCATGGGGTCTTCAGGTGCTTGATCGACAGTGACGGTGACCTGAAGATTTAAGAAACAAATTTAAAGCGCACAAATTAGTAAAATAGGAAAAGAATTGATAGAAAATTGAATACAGAAACAGTCGAAAATAACGGAAGTCGTAAAACTCTGATCCGTAATAAACGAAATTTTAAATCTTCGTTTTATAAGCTAAGGATTATTTAATTAAGATTTTTCCCAGAATCTTTACTACTACACTTTTTTGCTTGTATGCGCTGCACGCCGCTGAAATCCACATGTTGTTAATAACACTGTCAAATGCATGCAAGGAAATTACCAAGAATCATTGTGCGCGAGTTCATTTTTGTAATGAATATACTGTATATCATGGATCATAAAAAAAGAGGAACGATAAAAATAGTAGAGGCGACATCCTTAAATTTGTTTAAGGGAAGACACCTTGCATAGGTATATCACTTCGTAAACGCAAAAAAGATCTTCAAACAACGTAAAAAAGATCTTCAAACAACGCAATAATATTGAGATGTTGTTCATAAAATGTGAGAATAATATCCTACGCCTTGATGTCTTCGTTAAAGTAAAGAAACTTTATTACAATTGGTATCTTTTATTATAATTACTATTCTTTGTTGGCGTTGCAGGTTTATAATAATGGTTATGCTTCTGTTACTGACAATGCCAAATACATACAATTATAATTCTTAATTATTAGTTTGCCTATAAACTTAACAACTCTGTTGTCTGAATGTCGCACTTCAAATTTATTGTGTAGCCCTTCGTATATTATTTTTACTCAGAAATTGTTACATTCTGATACTTAGAAACACTTATTTCATTATTAAAATCACGTATCAATAGATGTGTCAAATCAGTCATGGATCCACTGACAAAATCACAAATATGCGTCATGCGTATAATCACCAACAAACCGAGAATGTTTCCTTCAGATGATTTGTTTGGAATATTTAACGTTCTTGACCCGAGACAATTATACCTTAAAACCATACTTATAAAATTCCACAAGGACAAGGTAAATTTTAATCGTACACAACAAACACGGGTTACAAGGCTGGCAAATACAATTAATTTCGAGGTACCTAAAAGGAAAACGTCTTTTGGGCAAAGACAATTTAATTTCACTGCCCCGCTTGTTTTTAACAAGTTACCTAATGAAACTAAAGAAATAACTCTACACAAACCTTTTAAACATCATATTAATAAGTTTATAAAAATATCGGGTAGAAGATATGCTGAAGAAGTGATCTGCCCTTGACCTCTAATTGGCAAAAACTGATTTATATAATTTAAAGTATACTATAACATAATATTTATTTTTGTAACTACTTAAATCTTAATTTTGTATGTGTATTTTCTTTTCATTTCTTTTCTCTTAGATTTAGGTATTCCTATGATTTAAATAAATACCATATGAGAATAACTGCTACAGAACAGGTTTTTACCTAGTGTGGTAGTTATTAGTATCTTGTATTAAGTAATCCTAAATGTAAATAAACAATAAATAAATAAATTGTAGAAAGAAAAATCGCAATAAAAACCTGCCCGTTTTGTGAGATAGGCCAATTGACTAAAAACTTTATTTTATAAAATATGTTGGATAGATGCAGACCCTTGGTAGTAATTTACTGAGCAAAAGTTGCGCAACCAAATGGCCTAAATATTATATTCGATTTATTTTCGTTTAATTACTTAAGTAATTCATGGAAAATTCTCTAGCTGGCTTTTGCGTTCGACTTCTAGAACAGACTCTTCAGTTTAATTCTTAGAAAGAAATACTGCCTACTATCGAAAAGAGAAGTTAATGAAGACGAAGAAGTATTTCCGACGAAGAAGTAGGTATGTATTTCCTTTGTTGCAGCAGTTTTGGCCTCCAATGAAGCTTATTCCTCTTGCGACTTAGGCCCGGTTGTTTCAAATTCGATCAAAGTAAGCGTAGAGTTTAAACTGAAATTTTACGTTCTCCACCAATCAGACGATCCGTTTTCGTAAAAATCTATGCTTTTATCGACCGCTTACTTTGATCGAACTTGAAACAACCGGGCCTTAAACATTTGTTTATGAAGAGCATTTATAAAAATTTATAAATTTGTTTCAAAGTACTTTGATGGAGATAATATTGACATTTCATGGATACGCCGGATAAAAATCGTTCGAAAAATCCTGATACAGCAAGGGCGTCGTGAGTCGTAAAGTTTGAGAACTTTTGCTATAAAGAATTAACAAAAGATATTAAAAATGTTTGAGATATTCTGTTTATTGAAAGCGATATTTTAAATCATTATAAAGGTTTTAAATACGTATCAGTTGGTGTAGGAAAATTACAGAACAAATATTGTTACTTTGCTTATTGCTCCCTTTTACATAATCAAATACATGAGCAGCCGTCACAATGATTGTGACGGCTGCTGCATAATATTATTTATAAGACACAATGCTGCATAATATTATTTATAAGAGAGATTCCCTTACTTATTTTGCTACGATTTAAACAATTTAAATAGAAAGAATGAATTTAAAACTTTACTTGAATCCATTTTACAGAGATAACCCATTGTTTCACCTTATTCCACCCTCATGTTGGAACAATGGGTTATCAATGGGGAACATGAAACAATGGGTTATCTCAACAGGCCAAGAGGCCCAATTACAGAAGTCGAAACACGTCACAAAATACTCAGGCTTGGGTAAATCACATAGATTAATTATTGTGACCTCACTGGGAATCGAACTTAAACCCTTTTATATTTACTTTCATAACAAACAACCAAATAAATCTATCAATATATATTATAAATGTCTCACAGAGACGAAACTGTATTTTTATGGGAAAGTAGGTATAGAAGTCTTTGGGTGTACAAAGGGCTTACGACCTATCGTACGGCTGGCTTAAGTGATCACTTTACACAATGTAATGTTCGCCATTTCCACCCATGATAGAATAATACCATGTCTGCTAATTTTTTGGAAGTTGTATATATTTAAATTATACGCCACGTTTCACATAAGAGTTGCAACAATCCTCATCGCGGCCGGCACCAAAGCTTTTTCATTCCCCTTAAATGACCACAGATGTCGCTAATGAGACATCTATGTTCGATTTTTGGAGTTTGTCAGCAATATACTTTTTTCTGAGTAACTCAAAATATTCTGAAATAAATCTAGATCGTCCACAGTTTCAATGATCCCACCTCTCCCGTTATTATGGGATATTTTAACTGTTAAGCTAAATAATTAGTAATTAGGTGCATATTTCTGGGAACTACATAATTTACAACAATTTCTTCAATGGTTGCTTAGAATATTGCAACATTCCCGGATATTGGAAAAGGTAATAATCATTACTGCATTTACGTCTTGCACTTGAAGGTTGCACAATGATGATGGTTGATGCATCTGCGAGACCTAGTGATCTTCCAATCTTATAGGAATACATGACAATAGTTTTTTTTATAGATTGAGTGATTAGTTGTATTTATGTAGGCGCTAAATATATCCATAATGAAAAATATGCAATAAGAAAGACAGACACTATTAAAATTTAATTTCCTGACGTACTCGCAATTTTGTTATCTGATGTGATTATAATAGGATGATTGCAGTTACGTCTTCAAAGAGTAATTGCACTAACGTGTCGAATCATTACCTACTATAATTTAAAACATGCGTCTGCATTTGTGTAAATAATTATTCCGATTCATGAAATTACACTACAAAAGTGTATTTTTCAATTTCTTTTTATTGATAATATTGATTTTTTAATTTGGAATCAAAAATTAAATGGAAAAAAGTATGGATTCACATATACATAGACTGCATTGTCTAGGCCAGCAACATATATCAATTGATATATTTAGTGCTCGTACACTACACACATTCAAAGACAAATCTACTCATATTCTTATTAGTGTATATTATAGATATCTCACAGAGACGAAACTGTATTAATTATGGGAAAGTAGGTATAGAAGTCATTTGGGTGTACACAGGACTTATGACCTGTCTTTTTATGGTTGGCTTAAGTAATCACTTTACACAATTGTAACATTCGCCATTTCCACCCATGATAGAATATACCATGCTTATTCATTTTTTGGAAGTTGTATATATGTTCAAATTGCGTGGAGAGCTTTCATATATGAGTTGTAAGCGCCTTTTCCATGCGGCCTGTACAAAGCCATTTTCATTCCCCTAAATCCCCACAGATGTCGCTAATGAGAAAATCTACATTGATTTTTTACGGAATTTTGAGAGCAATATACTTTATTGTGTGTAATGAAATTCATCCGAATACTTGCATTACACTAGGATACGCCAGGAAATATTATTTCCAATTTTTGTTAAATTCCTTTTTTACCAGTATTTACAATTCAGAAGATTTGAACAAACTCAAAATATTCCCATATTCTTATTTATAGTTTTCCTATGTATGTGATCTATTATTTGTTGTATTTATCTTGTTAAAATTTTTTAACTCACTTTCACTTTTTTCAATCATTTTTTCTTCATGTTCATAATCACTTTCTTCTTTTGTGTCTACTGTTTATATATTGTATTTTTTTTACTTCTTACTACTCTCTACATTTTACTGATTGTACTTTCTTATGATTTTTTGTACTTATATTTGTGGATCCCGACTCACGTCGGGGGTCACCAATGTGGAGGTGGATGAGCCCTTCGGTTTAGGATGAGTTGATGCGGTGTCGATGATGTAAAGTCACGATGGTTTTACAGAATTTATTGAATTTCAAAAGTAAAAGTTACAAAAAATGCAGTAGGTACGAAGGTTATAAGTGAAAGCGTGACGTTCGAAGGTATGACGGCGAGGGCTTCCGCTATACGAGCCGTTCACTAGGGAAGTGAGATAGTCTGCTCTGGAGCTTACCGTTTTCATAGTTGTTGTGGACAAAGGACTCGGTGTATTTTGACTTCGCCTTACTCGGCCGCTCGTGTGGGTAATATTTAGTCTGGTCAGCAATGTGAGTTCATCCGCTCTTCATGCCCTCTAGCAATTCTCGCCTTTGTCCTCGTTCGTTGCCCTCGCTTCCATTGTCGTTCTTTCCCGAATTCAGCGTTCTGATTTCGACCGTTGTACCGAGAGCGACGGCCTTTACTCATGTATATGCGTGCGTCTTTGACCGCCACATATTGCTGTCCAGAAACACTTAAATATTAGTGTACAAAATGCTCATAAGACTAACGCTTACATACGTAGCTGAGACATGGGTACTAAGGAGGAAGAGCGATCGCTGGACGTTTTTGAAAGGAAAATATTGAGGAATATGTTTGGCCCGGTTCTAGACAATGGCCTTGAACTCTATACAATAAGCACTATACTTTGCTTAAGGAGCTAAGCGTCACAAAATTTATAAAATTGGAAGAATTCGGTAGTTGGGTCATCTGGAAAGAACGACTGAATAACAAGCACTGAATTCCCTGCCGAATTAAAGACCAATAGGGCGAAGGAGCTTAGGAAGGCCAAAACTAAGATAGAGTGTTCTCTGAGATAGAATGTTCTCAAAGACATGTTTGCGTTGGAGATTTAAAATTGGAGAGAGCTGGCATAAGAAAGGGATCAGTGGAGGAAGACTTTGAGGAGGTCAAGACCCACCGGGTTTGTAGAGCCAACAGTGATAATGATGATTTTGATAAGACGGGAATCAATTGTGATGGCTCCTCTTCTTCGCCTTTCAGCTCGATCCTACTCCTAACTGAGTTTACGCCTTGTTAGAGGCAAACAAGCTATCTATCTACGTCGGGTGAAGGCTCTACGGTTTTTAACGTAGTATTTCCAAACACCCTCGCTTTATTCAAGACCTCCCCAGTTCACGTTGTGTAATTTTTTGTTTCGAACTATAGGGGATGAATTGGTTTTGTGGTAACCCTAACGTAAGCTAAACTTAAATTAAATACTGGGGTATGAAGTTCGTGAATGTTCATAGAAAACGCAAACAAAACTACCTAGCACGTCAATTAAGCCCTACGGTGCAATTGCTAAACATACTATGTTCCGTGGCCCTATATTATTTACCTATCATTCCTACGGACTGAAACCACTGCATCTGGTGTAGCTGCGCTTCCAGAGTGCGGGATCCTCTGCTCCCACGCCCTATCCGCTCGATCCCCCACTGTCCTACCTGTATGGGATCGACCGCCATCCACTGGAAAGGTTAGTAACGTGCCGTTATCACATGCGCATGCACATATAGAGTACATAGATCCCCTGAAAGCCCTCGAGTCCTTCGTAGCCGCTCCTATGGATGATTCCGTCTTCGACGCCCTCGCTGATTAATAATTTTATCTTCCGCCGTTATCTCGCTGTGCTTATTCCTTACGATCTTTTATATTTACTCTGCATTATCTTTATATCAATTACATTGTTACGTTTATTTACTAGCCGGCCTAAGTTCCGTCACCTGTATCTGGCCCTATGTCTCATTCTAGTGGTACGTTGGGTTCTAATGGATAAGGGGTTTGTAGAAGGTATGTGTAAATGTATGTGTACGCGGAAAATGTGGTTGCTTTAAATTCGGCCCCTCCATACCCCAAGGCTCATCGGTGACTGATCCCATCTTCCTTCTCCCGACACGAGTTCCGGATACGTTGACCTGAGCCTGGATGCGCCTTTTCATGTTGGGCCTCTTCTATGCAAAGTACCGCACCATCCCTCGCGTCAGTGTCTGGCGTCCGGGCTCAGAGCCAGTTTGCCCCCCGAATTCCAACTCCTCCAGGTTAAACTAAGTTAAACTACGGTCTATATACTGAAGCTACTGTAAAGATGGTCCCGGGCCACCTGTCAAGTCAAAAATATGCGAGTGGGGAAGGGGAGTTTCCTAGGCTCCCCAACCCTCGCCTGTGAGCACCTACAGCCCATTGGCCATTCGCGACACTACAGTGACTGCAATCACCCTCCCAGGTAGTACTTATTATAATCTGGTATGCATCAATACGTTCAATCCATTCCAGACGAGGGAAGACCTCCGCACGGGTGTTGTGCCACCCGTGAAGAGCCCCCTCATACACTACGTACGAATAGATACATACTAATAAAATATAATATACATACATATACTTACATATACAATACATAAATACATACTTGTAATGGTTGGTTGCCATGTGGTTTCACGAGGCCATGACCCCTCGTATTAGTAGATGGAAAGGCGGATCTGGACAGTAGGGATATGCCTAGCCCCTGGCCAGGGATGTCGGTGTATTTTCTCCAAATGGTGTACAGCTAGAATCCTGCCATCGATGATGTTGGGATCTGCCTAATTTTCTCCGGCTGATGTGTAACTGGAACCCTGCCTTCACTGATGAAGATGATGTTGTCACTATCGAAACGTCACCTGATGATATTTATCTGCACCACCGCTAGTGATGATGATGATACTATCGTAACGTTTCCTGACGATATATATCTGAGACACC
>JADDOH010018488.1:0-35201 GCA_016648135.1 Agrypnia vestita
TTAGTAAATCAGTGAATGAAATAATAATGCCTGCTATCAAAATTAAAAAGCCAGTCCTGACATATGCCTTGGGTTATTGACGAAAGCCTCAGAAGGATCCATTGCAGCATTTGAGAGAAGGATCGTCAGAACAGTCTACGGTCCTGTGAGAGATCAGAATGGTTGTGCGTCGTCGGTACAACAGAGAGCTGTACGACGTGCATGGAGAGCCTGATGTGATCGGTTCCATCAAGGTGGAGCGCTTGAGATGGGCTGGTCATCATAACGGATGACGACAATCCTGTAAAACGCCTCACACTCTCTACACCACAAGGACGAAGACCAGGAAGGCCCAAACTGCAATGGATGGACTCATGGATGGTCAGCGCTGATACATTCATATTGCGAATAACAAACTGGAAGACAAAAGCAACAGACAGACAAGAATAGAGAACGCTTCTGGATTAAGCCAAGGCCCACCCAAGTGAAAGAAAAAAGAAAACTTCGGTGGCTGGGTCATGTGTAGAGAATGACCGAGCATCAAGCGCCAAAATCCCTGCTGAACTCAAGGCCGATAGGGCGAAGGAGCTTAGGAAGACAAAATTAAGATGGAGTGACAAGATCCTTAAAGAAATTTCTGACTTGGGACTTCTGAACTGGAGAGAGAGAGAGTGAGATGAGTGGAGGAAGACTCTTGGGGAGGCCAAGACCCACCAGGGGTTGTAGAGCCAAGAGTGATGAAAATAAAATACATAATTTTGAAATAAAGAAATTGACTTTATTTAAAATCTAACCAAACGTTACTTCTTCTTTACATTCATCTATGTTTCTGTGATATCATTCCATTGTTTTAAGAAGAATCTTCTTGTCGAGAAGTCTGGGATCCACAATGAAAGTCCAGAATGTTTTTCAAGCACTTTCATCTTATTTGTTCTGCACAAAATACAAAAATTATACAATACTTTAAACGGTCCTAAGTAGCGCTCCATGTGCGTGCTTTCATGTTGGGCGCGTCACTTTTATCCCATTTTCTCTATCTCCCGTCTCTTGCACACGCTCAGACAGACGTCCATCCAGATATAATACATTTCAGTTTCAATGGCGCCGAGTATCGATTACGCTACCTTTTACATGCTAAGCGAGCACTCTGCCACAATTCTATTTCAGTCTTAGTCTGTGGTGTCAAATCATTTTATTATTAATACATTATAAACACCAAATTTTAATCATTATATTGATTTTCATTTAAAGAATTAGTAGAAATGAGTTACACAACCTAACCTTACATAGTTAGTACCAAAACTTTGTAATATGCATAAATATATTTATGACAATAAATATAAGTGCCTATTCATAGTCGCATTCGACGGCAACGTAGTGGTTAGTGGGCACGGAGTACATTGAAGCATAAGTAGTATGCCAACATATATCTACATATTTTGGAAAAAAACACAATGTTAATACTTAACGGATGAAATATGATAATTATAACGAGAGACGCATTCAATGGCGATTTATTTATTTATTAATTCTAGTTAAGGTACATCAATAGACTGATTGCATGCCCCAGATGTTTGCTATTAACCAAGGGGACGTTAGTTCAGTTCTCTTCCGGGAGGTTTTTATTTTGTTTATTTAAATTAATTTATTAATACTTTTTTCGAAGCAGAAAAACATATTCTATGCAGGGTCTGATGCACGAGATGTGTAACGTGTTTTTTTTCAGAATTTTATATATAAATATGCATTACTACCTGTAGCCGTAAAAAATGACGGTACTTTTACATGTCGGTTCCTAGAGAATAAGTATTTAACAGATTGTTAGTTAGTATCACATGCGTGTTAGTCTTGTCAGGAACAAACATGCATTGTCCCTGACAAGACTAACACGCATGTGATCAATTATTGGTGGAAGTGTAACAATACTATGGTTGAGGTGTGTAGTGTTGTGAATGTAGTGGTGTAGTGTTGGTCCTGGCGAAGAGACGGGTACGTCTCGAAACCGGTAGACCTAAAATCTGTTAGTGGTTTTTACAAAGTTAACTAACAATCTGTTATAATGTCTAACCACAAATTTAATGCTTTAAATATTAATAATATTAATAATAATAAGTATTTACTTATTTACAGTCAATCCCCGTGAAATAGTAATAACGACTTTTATCAAAAATGTTGAACTTTTTTGTATTTCCTCTGTCGGCAGTTAATATTACTATTTTAAATCCTGGCGATTGTGCTGGGCGGAACATAAATTGGTTCGCGTCTTTGCTAAGCCCTATATGTATTGTATTTTTTACCGGTCACGCAGGCTTGGCGGTAGCAACGAGGTTCGAGCCCCATCTCCGGTATAAGATAGATTGAACCAAGTATAAATAAATAAGAATGAATCGAAACCATTTTGTTATATTTACTAGTGTTTAATTATTTTAAAGTCAGCAAAAAGTTAAAAGCAGTGATAAAAAAGAAATCTTGTTGAAAGTGAATGATGGTAATCGTGACCGAAGAAAATGTTTCTAATGTCTGTGATTAGAAGTGTAATCTCTCTGCGCCAGGCCACATCGCATGTCGGCTGTATCAAATTAAGTTATTTCGTATTCCTCAAAATGAAGTCAATTTCTACCATGTTTAATGTGACAATACTAGCATCGGATAAAATCGTGGTTATAAGTTTTTTTGGTTTAACCTTAAACCAACTTGGTGCCATAGTATTAATAGATGGTAAGGGACCATTGGCCCTGAAACATGCTCATATTTTCAATATATAAGTGGTGAAAACGATGTACATTTTTATTAATTACCAAACATAATAATTGCGTTGTCTGTCGGTCCGTCCGTAATTTTGTTCGAATTCGCGGTTAAAGAAACCAAATTAAACGGCCGGAGACGGGGCTTGAGTCCCGGGCCAGCAAACCCGGACGGGCCGCCTAACGCGTGTTGCTACCGCCGCCTCTTCGTGGACAGCCAAAACGATATTATAAATATATACTAGGGCTTAGCAAAGACGCAAACCACAATTGCAAGGGCAGGGGAAATATAAAAAATGTTCAAATATGTATTTTGATAAAAGTCGTTATTATCTACTATTTCATGGGTGTCGGCTATAAATATGTAGGTAAATACTTATTCTTTAGGAACCAGCATTTAAAAGTTCCGTATATTAATAGTAATGTTGACAAATAATACCGTTAAAATTGGTTATACTTAGTGAGATTATTCTTACTGGATTTTATTCCCAGAGGGATAATTAATTAATCAAGATAAATTATAGATAGGTGTGGTACTCTATCATGGGTGGAGTTGTGAACGTTACATTGTTTAAAGTGATCACTTAAGCCACCTCATATATTAAACCATATTTTACCTATTCATCATTGCAGTTAATATAAAAATAGTCTGTCGTTTGTTACGAAATAATTATATATGTTGGATGAAGCGTTTTAAATAGTTTTTAACATTAATCCCAATAATGATAATTTAATTGTCTGCTTGTCCGTAACTTCCTTTTTTCTCAATTTTCTTTCTTTTTCCTTTGTTCCTTATTTACTTTTTTCTTTATTATTTTATAAATGAATAAAAAATATTCTTTAGAGACCGACATGTAAAAATACCATCATTTTTGACGGGTTACAGCTAGTAATATAATAAAATATCAAAGTGTAAAAGAATCACATCTCTTAATTTTAAATGTAGGTATTAATTATTATATTATCATTACAGCGAACCTATTATAGAGACAGATTATTTTTCAATGCTCCGATCTTTAAACTATTGTAACATCAATCACAAAATTCAATTTTAAAACTCTCCCCTTTCTCACGTTTATCTAATAATGTGACACTGTGTGTGATATAAATTATATATTTAAGGTGCGCAGTAACTCAGCACAAAATTGGTTTTATTTATTACAATGTGATACAAATGAATTTCAATTTGGTGAATATGATGTACAACAGGCTCTGCGAATTAGGGGCACAGCTGACTATCTGTTAAGTGAAAAATTTAATAATGTACCAACTGGTTTCTCTAATTTATTTCATGACAGCCATCAATCTGCTTGTGCACGGCGAGAGGCATCATAGAAAAAATTCTGATGCTGAGTGGTCCATTTCAGCGATCGATTAAGAGACACGCAGTGTATATAATATCTCAATATATTGGATAGAGCTAATTTGCGTGCATTATTGGAGTGAGTTGTTTCGTCTCTGGGTAAGACTTATTTTGTATCCTGCTCTTTGAAATATTTATGTATTTATTTATTTTTTAACGCCCTTATAGGCTTTTACAAATATACAGAATATAAATTTTTTAAAAAATAACATAAGACAGATAAAATAATAATACAGTTAAAGGTACACATACTAATAGTTAAAAGGTAAAATACACAAAAATTTATTATCCATTTCTATTTCGTTGAGATGTAAAGAATTGTATCATCTTTGTCCTATACACAGTTATATTATCAGCAAAAATGTCAGCCGCCTCTGCATGTTCATTCCCTAATGAGTGTAACCTGGGAATTACAGAGTTTGCTAATGCATTAGTTCTGACATTTCCACTTTAATAAATATTGCACATAATCGAGTTTTTCGAACGGTTTGGACTATTTAGAATGCTTTAAGGGCTAGTTGTATTTACTTGATTGGTAATCTTTTATTTGAACCACAGATTTTTGGGTTTTTCAACAATCAAAACCCGTTTTCATAAAAAGTTATGCTTTAAACATAACGAATAATACTATAAAACAAATTCTAAAATCTGGAAGTTGAGTCCTTATAAATTGCGTATTCCACATACTCACATTACAAAAGCGACTCTTCAAGAGTTTAGTTGTGTGATTATAATATTCTCCTGATCTTGTTCCTTCATAGATTCTTTTTTTTGCTCTTTTTCTGTGAATCTCCAAGGATTTTTTCTTTAATAATAATGAAGCTTTTCAAAATTATGTATATCGACACTTAAATCTGTTGCGATTTCTTTAGCCGTGGAATCGAAATTCTACGGAATTCAATCGTAAAAAAGCAGGAAAATACAGTTATTGTTTCTAAGGTTTATAGAACTCCGTACAATACGTCATGTAATAAATAAATAGAATAGATATATTCATTATTATTTTATTCTAGTTATTATTTACTATGTAACAATTCGAGTAGCTTGTTGGTCTAGTGGTTAGGACACTCGCCTCGTGATCCAAAGGTCGCGGGTTCGAACCTCACTCCAGACTAGCAAGTTAGTCCTATTTTCATAGCACAAGCGTTTAGCTTAGTTTGAAAATAGTAAGAATATTGATGTGACATGTATTCCGTGTTCGCATCTCTATTATTTTTTAAAAAAGAAAAAAAAATTGTCCTCGAACATAATTGTTAATTAGAATTACTATGAATAATGCTGCCTCCATTTAATTTATACTAGCGATCCATTTCAATATATGTACCTTACGATAGTTTATTATAAGTGTTTGAACAAAATTGTTTCTTAGAATTGTACCAAAACACAAAAACCTACTTAAATTCTTAAAATTATAATTCAGTTCTTTTCAATAGTTTTCATATAAATACGAGTTGTTGAATGTAAAATAGTTAGATTGATCATGCCCTCTTAGGGCGAAACGCGTCTCACGAAAATTAGTATAACTAAAAAACAATTGTATTTTTAACAGAATAAATAATGAGATAAATTATAGAAGTCTCACAGAGAAGAAGCCATTTACATGGGAAACATGTATACAACGTGTATACGTTTACACACAGCAATACACAACATAATTACCGTATAACCATCCACAAATCAACTAAAAAAATTATTTTTTTGAAAGTTTTATAAATATATTTGTTAAATTTTTTTAAAGATTTTATTTTATTCGGTTATCCAACAGGGAGACATAATTGCTTGGTAAGACAAAATACAGAAAAAATAGTTAAATGTTTCCCACAATTAAAGGATGACACAGATAAGACATAATTATAGATGAGTCAATTTGATATGACTGACAGATAAAACAATTTTACATTTCCATTTAACCGATGGTTCCTAATTTAAATTAAATATAACCATAAAAGGGTTCCTAATGTATATTTTAAATCAGTTTCTTTCAAATATGTCATACATAGATTTTGCGCTTGCTGGTAATATTACCTCTATAAATTTCAAATGGAATATTTAGAAATATTATTTTAAATTGTGTTTTTATTTATGTGTGAAGATAATAAATATATAATTGATTAGCCCTTAACGACCAGTTGATATTCTGTAGTCGTATGTTAAAAAAATTAATTATACATTCTGATTTTTAGGCTTCTTTTTAATCATAATTTTTTTATTTTAGGCTGCCTTATATCTGGAAGAAGGTTCAAACAGATCCAGTGGTGGACGCGAATGACGTAATAACTTCAGTAATGTATCTCGCGTCATGAAAGAGTTTAACTGCACGTGTTATTCACACGTGTGGCGACAAATAAATTTTACATGAGAAAAGATAATTATTTTCACATTTATGAATTGGATTCAGCGCCACAATAACTTCCACTTGTAGTATTTACGTCCTCCGTGTCGTCCGCATCTGCCGGCTGCCTGCTGGTCATGGTGTTACCTGGAATCCACAATTATATTGCAAGCGTGACGATCTAATGGGAAATTGTCGTAGCGTGTCACCTCGCGACACTTTCCCATACACGTCACTGGTGAGCCATACGTGACTGTTTTGGTATACCACATCCAGTGTTCCTCATTCCGAATTTGGCGCTCGACTGTTTCATAGGCTTTTTCGTTCGGGACTTTAAATTGGCCTATTTTATTATACGTCTATTAACGGCATTTACATTGGTAAACGATAAAACTGACTTAAATACAATATGATCACTCTGCATGAATCCACGATTTTTGATGTGTAACATCTTTCCTCTTGCTTTCCTGCAATCTGTGGCAGTGATTTTGTGAAAAAGGACGAAAATGCGTAACAGGAAATAAGACGCCAGAAAACAAATCATCGTTTATAAACCAATCAATGTGCATTAAGTGCCATCACAGCGAAGACGCACACTTCCAAAAGCCATCCCTTCTGATTTTGTATATATGTTACGCGGCTGGTGTCAAGCGTGTGGATGTTGTAACTTTGATATATTCTGGCTTATATCTTCGAAACTATCCAATAAGTACTTAATTTTTTTTACAGTAATATAAACAATAACTACCCTTAATGATTTGCATTTTCAAAATTTATATTATTTATGTGATTATTTTTAAATATTTATTCAAAGTTTTCATACAATTTATATGGTGGCACACTACCGCCGTCTATGAAAATTAATAAAAACATATAATTGACCAAACACATTTCTAAACAAAATGCGTATGTAGATATATACAGTACCTACCTAGCGCGGAAAAATGCAATAGAAAATAAATGCACATACATAATCTTTACTTGTTTACTAATTAATAAATATATAGGTATTAGCTTTTCTAAATTTTGATGTTTATTTCTGTTGTTGCTCTTTTGATATTTTTAATTGTGAGATATCAAATGTTACACATCATATTATGCGACTACAGTAAGGCTTGCTCGTTTTTTTTTAAATACCGCGCCAACGAAGCAGACAGAATATAAAACTACTTAATAAAGAGATAGAGGCATACAAAGAAACAGAAGACATATATATTATGTAGACAGTAAGACAGAACGCCAAGATAGGGGAAGAGGAATTATATTTTATTTGATGTATATTTAATGGATTTAAAATTAAAATACATTTATATGTTTTCTGTCTCTCTCTTGTTGGTATTGAGTTACGAACAGACGTATATTCAAAATTACAATAGTTGATGATTCATCGTGTCGTTTTTCGAGAGAACCTAAGTCAATTCAGAGAATTTTATTAAAAAAGCGTAAAGTCAATATGAACATTTTATTTAATAACAATTAAAAACGGAATGAGATCAGCTGTTGGATTCTAGTAACGATTATAGATGGATAATCGATATAATTATAATTTGTAAATATGACAAATTAAATGCATTTTTTTTATAATACACGTATGCTTATTTTTGGTCTAGAAATTATAATACTATTAATATTTATTTTTTTCGTGAATTATTTACTCAAAAAATAATGTTACAAGTTTTTCAAGCGCACTGTTACACTAATCCAGGTGGCATTCAAAAAATTAATTGAGTTTACAAAAAACCATTTGCGAAATTTAATTCACAATTAATACAATACAGAGAAATATATCAAACTAGAACGTTAGTATTTGAGGACGGCCCTGTTAAAAGCCGCAACAACCGTAGAACGTGTATGAGAAGATGTATGAAAGTGGCCGAAGCAAAAGTGGTGTGCCAGGATAGAAGAGTGTGGCGTTCAATCCTCTCTGCCTACCCCTTCAGGGAAACGGCGTGATGGTTAGTTAGTTAGTTAGTTAGTTAGTTAGAACGTTAGAATAATAAAGATGTGCAATACATTATTTATTTATTTTTATTGAATAAATTTAAATCATTCTAAGACCAGTATTATATTTTAATTTTTTTCCCTCTTTTAGCAGTTGATTGTTTATAAGCAATTAATTATGCATATGTCTGTAGGTACCTATAATACTCTTATATTTAACACACTTATAAGTTTTACTTTTATGTTGATAATTGAGGAAGATTTAAATTTTGACCTCTATAAAAACATGATAAGACTGTTTAATTTTATTATATAATAAAAAAGGTTAACTCAAAAATAAAAATTCTTATAATACTAGGCTACTTTAGTTGTATTTATAGACTTGAGACTTTCAAGATTATTTTTTTGTATTGAATACTGACTGTCATATCATTTTTTTGAGTCGGTAACGCTTCTGCAAGGTCGAAGAGTGAGTGCGAATTATCACGCTCATTGCCTAGCGTGACACGTTAATTACGACGGTTTTGACATTAACTTGCAGCACTTAAAGGTTAAGAAATACATGTATTTATTTTACTTACGATGCAGAGAACACTTGCATGACGAGTTCGCGGGCGTATTAAGACTATAATTTTTATATGAAAATGCGCGCAATACTTGGAGAGCTCGAGAGACGAGAAGTAATGTGCTGACAGCAATTTGAGACAATCACTATTATTATATAACAAATTATCCACCATTATTCTTTTTGTGCTAACACGGTAGGCAATGCGGTCGTGATGTGTAGACATCTGATCAATTTGTCAGTTTTGTGTAGGTACACTATAAACGCTCGATAAATATATTTAACGAATTTTTTTCATTTTATCTTAATCGACACAACTGACGTCATGGCACTTAAAAATTTCATTTTCCATGACAAAGTTTCTAAAAATTGTGTACAATTGGGAAGTATTTTTAATACCACCATCTGCATAATACAATACGAATACAACTCACATACGAAACAAGTTGTGACAGTTAAACGTCACGTGTTGTTGCTACGGGAGGAATTAATTAATGAAAACTGATTAACTAAATATTTAATGTACAAAGTCACTTAACACTATTAAATTTAACGCTGTCCTATAAATTACACTTTTCCGGAATTTATCACTCGTAAATAGACACTTTATTATCGCTTAAACACTATATCCAATATTCACTAGAGTATTCTATTAATGTACACTTTACCTTTCTGTTGTAAAAGTAAAGTGTTAATTAATAAATAAGTAAAAAAATAATAAAAAATCCATTCAATTTTCGCACGTATTATTCGCTTTGCTTGTTTCGCTGTCAAAGGCGCTAAAACAACAACTCTCTTACTCTCGCGCGCGGTCTAATTAATATCTGGCCAATGCTGGAATCGAACCTTCTAGGCGTTCCCAGTATTTGGAAGAACTTTCCCGTGGCTTCTAGGCTATTATAGATGTTTCTCGAATGTTTTAGAAAGTCGTAGATTACGCTAGGCCGTTCTGGATTTTGCGATATTGTTGTGACAACTTCAAACAACTATCACTTGACAGGAGTGCGTAATGCTTTTTAGCCTGGTTACAATATATACAACTTCCGAAAATTTTTATAGATGTGGTACTCTGCCACGGGTGGAAATGTGAACGTTACGCTGTATAAAGTGATCACTTAAGCCAGTACAATAAATAGGTTGTAAACCCTCTTAACATTCAAAAAGATTCCCATACGTACTTACCATATAAAAATATAGCTTTGTCTTTATGAGACAAAGCATTTGATAGCCAAAGGACATTAAAACATGAAGTATCAAAAATATTTAATACACTTTCACGAAATTTAAAAAAAAAGACAAAAGTAAGAAGGGCCTCAGAAAAAATGAATTAAGTTAGATATAATAAAAATAATCATTTATTTTCCAATTTCATTATATAAAATATACTGTATATACAATATTGCTTTCGTATTAGCCTCTCTGTGACTTACTACGAAATTTGCTGTATCAAGCCAATCTTAAAAACAATTATTTTATCATAATTATATTTTTGTACATTTAAGTCGATCTGTCTGTCAATTTATCTGTTTCCTTTGTCTTTATTTATATAAACTTATCTCATTTGTTTATTTTACCTCGTTGACCTCTCTGAAAAACCTCTCTGAAAAAAACCTCCTGACTGAAAAGTCACTTGCAGTAGTGGGTTATTCTATTGCAAAACAAATATGATGTAAATTATCAATTATTTAAAAGAAAAACTAGGAACTTCCTACATCAAAACCCTTGGTAACTAAAAAAGTAAGAGCGTCATGCAATGCACATCATTCTTTATCTGGTTAATTGGGTTTTCCCAAAAATTATAGCACCAAAAGAAGTGGTTTAGATTTGACTAGTTGTGCTTGCCCAAGTGTCGCAAAAAATAGAAACTGGTGCAGTGAAAATCTCGCTATTTGCAGTTAACGAGGATAATCGATTTTCTCCGAGAAATTTTCCTAGAAAATTAATCATCGATGAAACATGTGCAATATACAATTTGCACACAAATTTCTTTTTTTAAATTTATATTTATGCAAGTTTTGCCATCAATTTATGTTTTACAATAATTTTCCTTCCTCAAGATAGATTGTCTCATAGGGTGACGTGTCTCATAGGGACGAAGTTATATTTTTTTTTCGTGGGAAAGTAGATATATAAATCTTTTATTTGGGTGTTCATAGGGCGTCTATTTTAAAAAATAGGTTTACTAGGGAATTTAATTATGCAAAATTTTGCAAAAAAAATTTAACTGCAGTATAAATATATTCTTCTTCTTCAACTTTATTTAGATTCAATATCTGTTTGTGCAGGAGTTAACTCTTGTGATGCTGAATTCCCGCTCTCTTTTCATAGCTTTGGGGGTCTCTCTAGTGGACACTGTCTATATGGTACGCTATGCAGAGCTATGTATTTGTCTTAAATATACGCGAGGGGCATTTCTCCGCTGTGACGCAATCCCCTCGCCTAAAGAATGGGCTTACTTCATCTCTGTACAATTTTATACTTTGTTATTCTGACATTTTATTTAACGTAATTTTTTTTATATATATACATTTAATTTAACGTAATATTATTGCTAAAAAGGAAAGGACATTTTAAATTTTCACGAAATACGGACCAGACTACCAGACAATGGTCCATAGAAAATACGGACGTGAGGTAAGCTTGTATAATATTATACATATTTAATACAATGTATTGATATTTTGATATGAGTGAAGGGGCCAGGAGCATGACGGTCGTGTCATGTCTTCGTGTCAATTCGTTGGAGAATGACTTCTTTCCAGCATTTTCCATTAAAACAGTTGCACAGAAACAAATTGCACAAACCAAATCTATCGATGTAGACTGTATTTGGACAAAAATTTAAAATATTTTTTTATTAATAGAATGATGTATCAATATTGACTGGTTTATATATATTTTAATTTGGTTATCCCAATTATAATAATTTCGTTGTCTGTCTGTCCGTCCATCTGTGACTGTCTGTGCCCGTAACTTCGTAACTTCTTTATAGTATTTTTCCTTTTTTTCTTAAAAAAAATAAAAAACATTTTTCTACTTCAAAATTTTAAGTTTTTTAAAAAATATTTTCTTTTTTCTTCATAGTATTTTAATTACTATTTTTTTTAATATAAATAAATAAATAATTATTCCTTAGGAACTGAGATGCAAAAGTACCATCATTGTTGACGGGTTACAGCTAGTAATCTCATAATTGTATTGGATTTTTTCCTTGTTTAGTGTTTGCTTTGTTACCCTTCGTATTATTTTTCAAGGTTTTGTGTTATGCTTTATTTGTAAGTGATCTGTTTGTAATGTAATATCTGAATGTGTGGTTCTTTGTTAAGTATTGCCATGGGCATGGTGTACTTTTCCGAAAACCTCGGAAAGTTAAAAATTAAACTAGGATTTATAGAAACAAACTAAGGTTTAAAATTGACTAATTCTAAACATATGTGGATCCTTTATCAAAGCGTACAACACCATGAGAACCTGATATTTAGGTAAAAATTGGATGATTTTGAACAAGATGATTAATTATTTTTGTTTTTTATTGACACTTACCTATTAGGAGATACATTAAAATTGTTATTTAAGGAGGAGCTCCTCCGCCATGACTGAAATGCGATATTTCCCGGTCTTAAACGGAAAATATGCTGATGAACTTATTAACAAAGAAATATCTAAAACGTAGTATATCATATTTAAAATATACGTTATTTTGTAAAATCAAGAGTAATTTGAAAAATAAACGTTTATTTTTCCTAAATTTTTTTTAAATAATTGAAACGGTGGTTGAAATTGAAAAAAGATTGAACCCAGTTTCAGTAGAAGAGCTTCACATGGACAAGATGCGGTCATTTTTTCAAATAATTTAAGTAATAAATATAATAATAAGTGCCAAAAAATAAATAACAACTAATCACCTCCTTTGTCAAGAAAAATCACCAATTTTGGTCTCCCAGTGTGATGTAGCTTTTTAGGATATGTGAGGATCTTAGAGCTAATTAAATTAGAATATGTAATTTTTACACTACAGTAGAGACTCGATTAACCGGACTAATTGTTTTCGTAAGGCATTCGGATAATCAAAAATCCGGATAACTGAATGTATGAAGAAAAGCAATTTTTTGCACATATGTGCCTACAAATGTATGTATTATTAATTCTATAAAGATTAATTACCTCGCCGCATACCCATAATTCTAGGTGCTTAAATACAATTGCGACATGTGGGTGCGCGCACGGATTAAATTACCCACAAATATTATATATTTGATCGGTTGATAATTCGGATAATTTCATGAGAAGGACTAAAGAAGTCTCTAGGTTAGTTTGTTGATGGTTTTCATATTTGGAACATATATATAAGCTTCGCTAATGTATGGATGTTCTTACCATGGAATTGGTGAACGTTGTATTGTGTAGTGTTCACTTAAGCCAGCTCGTAGACGTCGCAAACCCTGGGCCATCCTATAAAAAAGCTTCCATACACGTTTGCCATATAAATAGCCTCGTCTCTTTGAGACTTCTAATATTCATCTTTATTAATAATTATCCCTCAGTGAACAAATCCAGTAATTGTGTTCTCAGAACAAACATACAACAAAAATATTGTAAAAAAATAAGTAGCATTACAATACATTGTAGTCGCGAAACAAATTTCATGAAAGGAACATTTTAAAATATGAACAGTTTAAGAAAAAAGTCAAATCCTTGATTTTGGACAACGATGTATTGTAACATTGCCCACATGTCTCAAATGGTTTCTGTATAAAAAATAACTGCTTCTAAATGGTTTCAGCTTTTTTACTTTAATTTGGCTTGTAAATACTCCTCCCATTAGCTCGAGCTTTGGCTCAAATTATGGGGAGTATAATGTATTTAAAATGTTACAACATAGAATCAATTTATTATAATAAACATTATGATGTATCTACTGTATAAATAAATATAATAATAATAATTTATACACCGGCATCCACGTTTACCGATTCATGGTTTCCTAGTACCGAGAAGTCGACCGGAACTCGTCTCCAACGTCGGCGACTCTTCAATTAAAGTCCTCGCTCCAGCCCTGCGAAGAACAGTACTGCCGGTCGTGTAGATTTCCTGTGCCGGTTTAATGTTCTGGTGCGAACGTGAGCCATCACCGCAGAGTTCCGTGATGATTTCACTCCGTTCCTACTTCATCGATTATTCATCAATTCTGTCACGTGTGTGTGTGTGTGTGTGTGTGCCTGGCTGCGGAGTGCACCCTGAAACGGTAACAGTTAGATGGAGCTTCTCACTTGATGATTTGCTCTCCGGGAAGTAGGATATGCTCGTGTGTGACTCGCGGTACCCGCCAGGAAAGTACACATTTTTATGTAATCTTCGGATAACTTAATTTTTTTTACCGTAACGGAAGTTGCGCACGCACGGCGTGCACACTGTAGCGGGAATGCGAGTTGGTAGCATTGTAAAACATGTAGCGAAAATGCGAGACCACGAAATGCACTTATAATTAGTGTTCATAAATATAATAATTTCGATCGAATTCACGGCTAAAAATGTAATTACACGGCTGGAGAAAAGCCCGAACCAAGATCGCGCGGAAAGCACCTACATGACATAGCCACCACCGATTCTCCGTAGCCCGTCAAACATACTCGTATACTATCAGAGCAGGGCTTATCTAAGTCGCAAACCATTAATTTAACAATGTTTTTGTTTGCCCCAATTATTTTAACTAGATAAAATAATCAAGAATGATTAGTGTAGATTTACAACTCAATTCTTTGACCGTCATTTATTTTATTTTATTTTATTTTTAAATATAACTTCTTAAAAACTAAAATAAAGACAAGTATAAGCGCACGTATATATGAGTACACGCACGAATTATTTTTATAGCGAAGGTGTTACAATATTTAAGTTTTATAAACCGATAAATTGGATGAAAAACATAAACTTTGTTACCTCTAAGTAAATTAAATAATAATTTTACTGCTTATGTCTTGTTTTTAACATTATAAAAAAAAATCACTATTCTATACAGTCATACTCGGCCCACAAAGTGGAACAATTTTCTTCATTTTTGAAACATCGTCGGTTTGGAATTTTTCAATTGATTAAATATTTAAGTTTGTATCATTTAAAAAAATATTTGTATTAAAAATATATGTAACCTGAATAAATTTTAATGTGATATATTTCCATACAAAAATGTGATAGGCACTAAATGCAAAATGAAAAAAAATTGTGAATTTTTCTCACGGTTCAATCACTCCCCGATCTGCCGTTCGAATTCCTGGTATTTCTTGTCAATGTCCATGGGACTTCTCTGATAACATATCACACTCTCCAATACTCCATTAGGCTAAGGTGAGGAATTTTATCTGTCATGCAATTCGTTCAGCGTTGAACTTACCAAATAACCTTTTTGATAGCCTCGTAAATTTGTTAGTTAAATTAAGTTGATTAGTTTACTCCATTAATAGTAAACACGTTACTTTTAAAGCACTATTATATATAAGCCATACGCCCGTGAAAAATCACGGTAATTTGGTGGGCGACCGTTGCGTATTGCCTGAGCCATAGCGTGTTGCACTCTAATTATGTAAAGTTTAAAAAAATTCAGCTTCATTCCGGCAAGTTACAGACGTTCTGGACAGATAGAAAACGAAATTATTATATTTTTAGGTAAAACTCTAACGTCTTTGAAATTCACCATTTTTTTGAAGAGAAGTATCAAATCCTTATGAAAAGTGCACGCATGAGTATATCATATGACTTTTTTGTGCCGACATCATTTTATTTCAAAATAATCAACAATAATTAAATTGTTAGAATTTTGAAATGTAGAATATGGCAATGCTGCGTGTAATGTGGATATTTTTCCTATGTATAAATATAAATATATCCTGAACACATAATAATAAAGATGATAAATCTCTTACATCAGCGGTTCTCAACCGGTGGTACGCGTACCACCGGTGGGTGCGCGAGTTGGTAGTTGGTGGTACGCGAAAAATAACCAGTAAAGGCGGACATAAAAATTAAAAAATAAATCAGTCATAAAAATATAATTTAAACCATTTTATTTTTCCTATAATTCATAATTTCAATTAATAATATACAGTACAGTTGTTAATATGTACAGTCGATGATCGAAATTCCAACAATCAATATCATATTTTTGGAGTGCTTATATTTTCGTAAAATTTGTTTAAAAATTAAACTTATAACTTGATAACGATGTATTAAAATCTTAAGCAAACCTTTCATAACTCCTATTTTCGATAATAATATGAAAATTTCGATAGTAATAATATTTTAAAATACAATTTCATTAATATTATTATATTTGAAACAAAAATTTCACCTGCGGCGCTGCTGTCAATTTGTAAAAATTGAAGTGTAAATTGTGTCATTTTCATCAGTAGAATTAAACATTTATGTAAACAAATGTCAAATGTAAACATTTACCGTGTTTAATTAACTTCATATACATATATTTAATATTAATATCGGTAATTTTTGGAAAAAAGTTGCCTGCGATGCATTTAATTTTTTATATACAAATAATTTAATTCAATTCCATGATTTTTTTAAATAAAAATTTGTTGTTAAAAAATATACTTTAAATGTCCTGATTTTGAATTTCGACAACAAATGAGCTTCAGCACCTTTTATTAAAAAAAAGAACATTGTGATTAATTATATAGATAATAATACAATGGTAATGATAAAAACGCATAAAAGCATAAATTAATATATGATAAAAACAAAAATATGCAATATTATAAAACACTATAAGTTCTGAATAAAAAGTAAAGTTACAATGTAAATTGATTTCAGACCAAATTGTTATATAGGCACCGTAAAAACTCTTCCTCATGTTCTCTCATCTATTCATCCAATTTTTTTTAAGAGTCTGTGATGGAATTTGTTTTATCTTAGTGTAACTTTAAAGTGTAATATTTCTTTTAATAAATATTTGAGCTTCAATTCTGTTTCATTTTGTAATCAGGACACTCAACTATGGATTATGTTTATTTGGATTCTTGGATTATGCCTCGTTTTGACTGCGTAATTAATTTACTGTGATTCAGTATCTGAAAGTAAATGTGATCATATTATAAATTTTGCCCTCGATAAATCAGTGCACTGTCGCCAGCCATCTCTACAAGGCTTCACATGAAGAATACTAAATTTTTTAAAAAGGTCGAAACCATTTATCTCGCCTTTTTCGTTTAATATGACGTTTTATTTAAAAGTGCTGGTGTTTAAGTAATATAAAAGAAGATTCAGTTTAGAAATTCTTAGGACATCGTTTAAGTGTTTTTTAAACGATGTCTTAGAATGGGTTTTAAACACTTGTTTAATGATAATTGTCTAGAATTGACTATGTTCGGACATGGGCAATCAATCGAATAACATTTAAAGTACATAAGTTGATGGAGATTGAAACAAGTAATTCCTCTGTTCTGGGTTCATTCGGAATCTAGACACATTAAATCGTCGGTATACGGCTGTAACCTGTTAATTAGTTGAAATTATGGTCATTGATGATAAGACTCAATATCGGTAAGAACATAACCCGATAGCGGTATTGTATTTAGTAATAGTAATGTCTGAAAATGCGCTACAAGTATTAGATTTAAAATGTAGATCGGATTTATAAAGACAACCAAATTTTATAAATTTCCCCCCACAACACTACCGTTTTGAAAACTAAGAAAAGTGTTCTATATCCTGTATTCTGGAGCAAAATGTGTATTTTAAATCATTTAAATATTATGCATAGGTTAGGCGTACTTAAAAATTGGAAAGCTTATCAGAATTTTTTTACTATTTTCAAGCTATTTATTTATTTATGGTTTTTGTGTTTAATTTGTAGAACTCCATATTTATTTTTAGCGAAATTTAAAATAAATTAAATTTTAATAAATATTTTTATTAAGTTCTACGGGTTAACTATTTTTAGGTGTTACAGCTGTTTCGGCTTAGGCCATTATCAAACAGTGGATATACCACGTACAAATGACTTATTTATAAAATTTTAAGTTATCCCTTCCCCTTTAGAGTAATAGATAATAAGAGTAAGTAATAGATATTTGTGGAGAAGCCCTATATTAATGTTCGCTTTTTCCCGGGCACTTATCATTAAAGGTGCCTCGGTTAACGTTATGCTTAATTATCAAAATTCCCCGTTTTCTGCAAGAGTTATTTTAATTTATGTCCTTGATTTTGGGTTTTTTAAAGTAGAAGAAGAGAACACTCCACAACAAAGTGCATACAATTTACGCCCTAGAAAGCAGCACCTTTAATCAGTCCGACCTCCACCTCCGCGGGTAAAGGTCGTCCTCCTGATGACGTTGGATAAGCATCCAACGAAACGTCGAGATTCGCTTCTCGGTAATACATACGGTGCGTATAAAATATCCGAAATTACAGTTAAATATGTCTAACGACCGTAATAACAACCTTAACTCTTTAATAACTTTTATTTCAGATGTTCTAAGGAGTCCTTTGGTGCGGACAGCACATGTCGCAATAGGTCGCATACACGTCTTGTATATATAATAAAATATATATAATAAAATAACAAGAAGACAAAAAAAATGAAAGTCCCCAGGCTGCAAAAGGGTGCTAGTTTAAGAGTATATAAAAAACTATACATATCTACGTAATAATTATAGTACAGAAGAACTATACACAATAAATATAAAACTTAGCAACAACATAAAATGTGATTTACAATTTTCCCATGTGAAGAGCTCTCTACTCTGTAAGATATCTACAATCTATATTAATTAATAAATACTAACCTTACACCCGTGAAAAATCACGGAACGTAGTATTAAAATGATTCGCGTCTTTGCTATATGTCCAATATGTATCGTATTTTTGATGATTCACGCAGGCTCGGCGGTAGCAACATTGTTAAGTTGCGGCCTGTTCGGGTTTGCTAGCTCGGGGTTCAAGCCTCATCTCCGGCCGTTTAATCTCGTTTTTTAGCCGTGAATTCGAACGAAATTACGGACATATAGACAGACAACGAAATTATTATATTTAGATCCCTCTGTGGACGAACTCCATTAAATGTGTTCGTAGAATATACTAAAAGAATATTATGAAATAAATTATTAATTATTTTTAAATAGTAAAATTCATGGTCATAGAAGCAGCGATTTGTCAGTTCAGAAAAACGGTATGAAATCAGCATTCACTCGAATAATTCCTCCAATATTTTTTTAATTGAAATTTTTTCACTTTATATACAGTGAAATGTTTTCATTAATTAAAAAATTAAATTCAATCTAAAAATGTGTGACAAGTGACGAAAATTGACAACTGTCGCATATGAACGTGGGAATTTTTAATAAAACGAAGCGAGTCTAATTAAAATAGAGGAGACCTAGCGCTTCAAAACAAATATGTTATTGTTGAATCATGGAGAAAACTTATTATCAATTAATCAAAACGTACAAACGAAAATAGTAGTTAATTAAGATAAATTATAGAAGTCTCGCAGTCTTCTTACAGGATGGCCCAAGGCTTACGACCTATGTGAGCTGGCTTAAGTGATCAACCTACACAAGGCGGCCCTCGTAGCCCAGTGGACTATGAACACAGACAGACATGAGTATTAATTTTACTCGCTTAATTTTTTTTAACAAGGATATTGAAAGCTCGTTTCACATTGCCAATTAATAAATTACCCACGTACTTGCGAGCCTACAATTTTTTTTTTGAATACTTATATTAAAAATTGTCCCAGGAAAAGTTAATAATGTTATTTTTATTTTTTAAATAAATGATTTACCAGCTACCCGGCTTTGATTCGAAAAAAAAAAACATATGCAAGAAAGAAAAGAGTCTAATTAAGCAGTAGATATCAACATTATTCTTTCGTGTTTTCATGTAAAAAAATCTGCAATATAAAACAATTTGCGTTTTATTTTTCTAAAGATAATGGAATATTACAAAGCATCAAATCGAAATTTTGGACAGAATTATTTACCTACTTACTTACTTACTATCACGCCGTTTCTCCGTGATGACAGGTATAGAGGATAGAGCGCCATACTTCTGTATTGACAACTTTCACTTCATCCATATTCATACATCTTTGCATGTATGCTCGATGGTTGGTGAGGCTCCTAACAGGACCATCTTCCAGCATCTGGTTAGACTGGTCATGCCACGTCTTTCACGATCACTCTCTCTTTAGGGTACCCACAACACTTGAGTTGTATATCTTTCTTACCAATATATTCTCATTTATTCGCTCAGCATGCCTAAACCATCTGAGCGACCTTTTTAAAATTTTACTAACTATGGTCTAAGGGATCTCATTTTTACTGCATTCAGTCTACGTTCGTTCCTCTTCTGTCAGCCACAGGCTTCATTTCCATACAGCAGATGAACAGAATAAGCTGTGTAAATAGCACCATGCCATAGCGCATCGTTCGAGGGTATTTTCTGTTACAGTGAAACAAACTTACCCGTTTATAATTAAGTTTTCATTACACGTAGGTTCATTAAAATTAAGACACTCGATTTTAATAAGGTTTAAACATTTTATATTTTGATGTATTTAAAGAGCATATTGAGTCAATAAGAAAATTTAACACTGGCCACATTATATTTCGTTACATGTAATTCCGCCAGGTGGCGCATGTGATCTATGGTTCTTGTCTCTGCCGTAGCGTTTTTTTCTTTTATGTACTTCCTACCGGTGTGTAAAAGATTGTGCAAGCGAATAAAACAAAGTGTTTATTACAAGAAAACATATTTTAATAGAACTCCTAGTCCTTAACCTAATAGAGCATTTGAAAGATGCCTTGTCTAGTAATTAAAAATGTATTTTAATTAAGAAATTGCATTTTATTGAGGGAATAATTAAAAATGCTAAAAGTGATATTTTTGTAACAATTAGCCCCGTTCTCTTCTTATTTATGTACCGTTCTCAATAGTAGTCCCAGCGTAGGAGCAAACGGTTAACCACGATGGACCTATCTTCGTTTGAAGGAATGGTGTGTAGCGACAGCCGTTTGGGAATTTCCGAATAAGGAATTTGAATAAGTCCCAGTATTATTCAGCTTAACTCCCTTTGTTCGAAGATTTATGGCAACGCCGCCGTGAATACTGATTCTGATTGGCTGAAAAGCGCGGGAACAATCAACACTAAAACGGCGCCTCGGCCGAAAATTTGTCAATGGCGGCATTCGGCGTGTGAAATGGTTTCGTTTAAACAAATTATTTTTCAGAATATTTTGAGTTTGTTCAAATCTTTCAGAACAGTGCTGGATTTATGTCACAGTGACATTATTAATCAATTAACGTATATTATAGATATCTCACAGAGACGAAATTGTATTTCTTATGGGAAAGTAGGTATAGAAGTCATTTGGGTGTACATGGACTTATGACTTATCTATAAGCCAACCATAAGATAGGTCATAAGTCCTATGTACACCCAAATGACTTCTATACCTACTTTCCCATAAGAAATACAGTTTCGTCTCTGTGAGATATCTATAATATACGTAAATTATTTTTATTCATTACTCTTTATGCTAAGCGTTTTCTGAGGATTTTTCCACAAGACGGAGCAACACTAATTAGGTATGTATTTTATTAAGGGACATTTTTAAAGCAGGATTAAATTAATCTGCCATAGATATATTCATTCCATAAGAACGAAGGAATTTTTTAAATTTTTTTATTTATTGTTGCTATTTTATTTTTACATATTGCAAAACTGTATATCAAACGAAAGGATTTCAATACAGTATATGTGCATTTCCTTAATTGATTGTTCTTAAATTATAATATAATATAAAACTACAAATTTAAAAACTTTTATGCTTTTAAGTGTTCACTTCACAATTCACTGTAGTATCTCTTAAGGTTTTTTCTACATTTTTTTGTCCCGTTACATTTTTTATTCTATCCGGTAGTTTGTTGACGAATTTGTGAACTGGCATGTTCTGGAAGAAACTCGCGCACCAAAATAAGCCAGAAGTTTCTCGTAAAGTGTGACCAACGGCAAAGTAAGAGGTTACCTACCAGGCGTTCCATTAGTGAATATGTTCAACAGCAACAACGTGCGAATATTCTGAAAAGACGAGTACAAAGTGTTCCATAGACGAGTGATTAGTGACAATTAGTATGCAGTAGTAGTAATTTTTATTTTTATTTTTATACTCATATTTTAATGCTTATATTATGTTTTAAATTTTTATTTTCAATTTTTGTTTTTAATTTTTATACTCATATTTTAATGCTTATACCTGATACTTTCACTGCTTATACCTTTTATTGCTTTTTATACATGTACTTTATAATCATATATTTTATATTTTACTGCTTATTTCAGATATTGTTTAATGTATATACTTTTTGATTTTATGTATTATTTTTTTATGTAAAAGCCTGTAATGAGCGTAAAAAAGTAAATAAATAAATATTGCTTGAATTAAAAAACACTTCTAATTAAACTCATTTCCAGCGATTTTGGTGAATAAACAATACTGTTAATTGAAGTACAATTAATTTCAAGTGCCGCGTTTCCATGGTAATATTTTAAAACTAGATTTAATTCATCGGCGATAGCCAAGGCTTTTGCTAATTCTGACGTAGTTTGAGACGAATCCGCTTCCACTTAAGCTTTCATTTCGTCATTATCGACTGAAGTCTTCGGTCGTCCATGGAACTAGTTGTAGAAGTCGAAATTTTCAGAACAGATGCAGCTCTGGTTTATCATGTAAGGTAAGGTGTGGTAGTCTTTGAGGGTCCATTCCTTCCACACGGTCTCTCCAATACCTCTGATCTGACAACATATTGGGGAATAATCCAAGACTATGGTCCCGTTGTTCATACGATGAAAATAAGTATTTCACTATATAATTTTAAGTCCTGTTAATTTAATCTAGCTAAAATAACCGTAATCTAAATTAAACAAACCAAATCTAATAACCTAACCTAACCAAACCAAACCTAATAACCTAACCTAACATCATATATTGCCTATGAAATGTCAAAATATGCAGTGCATTTTTCGAAATTTTAAAGTGTAATATCTTATTTAATACTTACTTTTTAAACGTAAATTATCTTTCATTTTGTTATTAGCACATTCAATAATATAGTGAAATAATCATTTTCGTTGTATGTGCAATGGGACCCTTATCTTGGATTTAGCCGTTAATTAAACGTCAAATTAAAAAAAAACGAGGCAAAATTATGCATCAATCTAAAATAAATTTGACATTATAGTCGAGTCAACATAAATCTTAATATCTCTGTATTGGAGTTTCACTTTATGTGAATAAATAATTACAGCTTTTTTGTTATTGGAAAACAGTAATTTATGTATTAATACATATTATTTTTAAATTATATTCGTTAAAAACAGGAGTAATAACACTATTTTACATAAATATTTGAGTTGATTTACTATAATGAAGTCCGCACTGTGGGTCTAGTGGTGAAGCCGACTGAAACTAGTTTATCGGTTCCAGCGTTCGACTCCCAGCGGGGATCATCTCCGGCGGAAGACAAGCCGCGTTAGTTTATTTGGACGTCATACGAGTGTACCCGGGCGGAATCAAATCATTTTAAATTACCCCAATTTATTTATATTACGTTATTGTGTTTAGTGTTATGTAAAAGATTATTCATGGTCTCCTTAAATAGACCGAAGTCTGTGCTAAAGGAGACTGAATGAGCAATAAACTTAATATTATTAATATTAAGCGTTAATTTTGTCGTTAGACATTGATCTTTTGTGGTGTAAACAAAGTTTATTCTTGTAAATTATAACAAAAAAGGTGATTCTTGATTTTTTCACTCGATCAGTCGAACTTTTGTGTAACCCACCATATGAATCTTATCAAACCTGCGTATAGTTTTCTGGGATATTCTTCCGTGTATATGTGACCTCTCTGGCTCCCATTGCAGGGTCCATCATCAGGGCAGATGTGGGATAAGCCCTAATGATGGACAGGATCAGGCAGAATATCCCAGAAAACTACACATAGAAGAGTCTGAACGACCGTGAAAACTTGAGAACATTTTTATTCAAGGATATCTTTCGTTCTCTTAAAATGTTAGAAGAATTAGAAGAATCAATTTACTCTTTTTGATTATGATTTTGTGGTGGTGATATTAATTAATAAGAATACACTTTGTTATTAATAGAAAGCATATTCTTATTTATTTTATTGATTAAAGTATATTCTTGTTAATATTAATGTTTTATCATTGAAATCAACCGACTTAATATTGCCATCTTTATTCAGGTAGGGTGAGATAGGATTTTCGTTAGTTTCTCTGAAAACGACAAATTAACGAAAACAGATTCTAACGGACAATTTATGAGATGTGATATTCAGTGCGATGTTTTTCAAAACATACATACCTATATATTATTTTAAAGTTTACATATATTTAATTTTAAATTGATCCATCTTCTTTCATCCATCTTTGTCTACTCTACTCGTGAGTGACATTCCTCATCCGCTGCATTGCAGTAATCTTCTGGATAATCTTCCGTCTTATCCGAAATCTCTTCGATATCTAAGGGCGCTATTTGAAAACGCGTTTGGTCCACCTGTCCTCGTCCAGCCCTGTTCAGAAAATCACTAACCTTCGCTTGGCACACATCCACTCATTGTATTTTTATTGATCAATATGATTTCGAGCATTCGGCGTTCCATGGCTTTTTGGACAACTCTTAATTTATGTATGGAGTGCTCCGATAGTGTCATTGTCTTGGCTCCGAACGTGAACACCGGCAGGACACACTGGTCGAAGGCTTTCTTTTTGAGAGAAATCGGATTTTGGTTAGTCATGGTTATTTTTGATTTTGCAAACGCAAGCGTAACACTTCTGCAAGGTTTTAACAATGTATTTTCGTAGCAAGTTTTTTGGTCTAATAACTTCTTATGGTTTTATCTCCTATCGGACGTCGGCGGATCATTCTATCGATTACAACTTTACGACGAATTTGGTCGTTTATAATTAGTTATTGATGTCATGTCTCTCTCTTGTTTTTAGATTTTTTAATTTTACATTTCATTTTATTTTACTGTCATTTTTATTGCTTCTTGAGTTTCAGATTTGATTTGTTTACAATTATTTGATTTTGTTGTAATTTTGTTGCTTCTTGAATTTCAGACATAATTATTTTAATTTGTTGCAGTTTTATTGATTGTTGACTTTCCTATTTGATTTGATAACTATTATTTCATTTGATGTAATTTTGTTATACTTTATGTTATTCACTTAATGTTTTATTTTTCTTTAATGTCACTTTGTTAATTGTTTTTGATAGAATTATACATTATCTCCTTTTTTATTATTACCTATCAATCTATACATCTGTATATACATTGTTTTTTTAATGGTACGTTGTACCGTGTATTAAATAAATAAATAAATAAATAAATAAATTTACCGCCGCACGGAAGAGCACAGTCGAGTTACACTAATACCAGTCTCTCAAGTTACGCAATTATGGATGCGGCGTCTTCTTACACTTCCTTTTCCACTTATTTTCCGCTGGATGATGGGTTGGTTTAGACTACATTTCGGTCCTTTCATAATATGTCTGAAATTCTCAAGCTTCTTGACTTGATAATCTGCAACACTTCTCGTCTTTTTCCATAAGTCGGAGGACATTTGTCACTCTATCTACCCAGAAAACTTTCAATGTGCATCTATAGAGCCACTCTCAAAAGCCTTAACTTTGCGGATTAGTCCTTGGTTTAGTGTTCTCGCGTCCACCCAATATAGGAGAATAGAAAAACATTAATACATAATGTATTCAGGATAATACAAATATTATTAAGTAGGTTTATTCAGATGTGTTTAGTCCTTGGTTTAGTGTTCTCGCGTCCACCCAATATAGGAGAATAGAAAAACATTAATACATAATGTATTCAGGATAATACAAATATTATTAAGTAGGTTTATTCAGATGTGTTTAGTCCTTGGTTTAGTGTTCTCGCGTCCACCCAATATAGGAGAATAGAAAAACATTAATACATAATGTATTCAGGATAATACAAATATTATTAAGTAGGTTTATTCAGATGTGTTGTACTTTTAAACATATTGAAATGATAAGAATTATCCTGATGACCTATGAAAACAACACAAGGTTACGTCGCCGTTATTATCTAGTCATTAATGTTAATATCCGTGTAATTAAGTGATTAATTATTGTGGAAGATTACTCTTCGAGGTCAATATATGAGATTGAATGTAAGAGACAGTTTGTGCTTGATGCGTTTAATATATTTCCAATTAATTCATCAAACCTTCACGGTAATGGCCAGAGTTATGTAATGCTCACTTTTACTTTTACTGTTTTTTTTGCATAATAATATGAAAAAAGATTATTAATAAATTAGACAATAGTATGGCTTGTCAATTCCGATAAAATAAACGAATATCACGGGATCGCCGCGGTGGGAAACAAATCAAACACTCAAAATGAATTATACTTTTATTTTATCCACAAAATTCATTGGACACAAATATAAATTGAGCACTGTTCCTTAATTTTTGCAAAGTAGTGTTGAAAAAATGTCAACCAGGAGTCGGTTGAGTAGGACCGATATGGAAGATTTTGCTCTTAGAACGGTCCTGGGTATTGTGGGTATCATTCACTGTTCTTTAATTCATACTAATCCCTCATCTGATCTTTATACTCGTCTTCTAAAATATTCGCACGTATGTGGATACTTTACTACACTGTCGAACGCTCTGTAGGTACTCTCTTAATTTATATAGCTGTTCGCTTATAATTCACACTAGTCGACCTCTTACTTTGAATCGCAGAACTGTTACTGTAAACTAAACAGCGTAGCAGTTATGTCGCCCTTTAGATAGAGAACTAGCTATAACTCGTCAAAAATAAGGGAACATTGGCTCGCGTTTTTGCTAAGCCGTATTATATATTTATAGCATCTTTTTGGCGGTCTACGGAAAGGCAGTCGTAGCCACATGTGCTAATCGGCTGGTTCGGATTTGGTGGTCCGGGGTTCAAGCCCCATCTCCTGCCATTTTTTAGCCTTGAATTCGAACGAAACGGACGGACAGACAACGAAATTATTATGTTTTATGTCATTTCATGAACGTTCCGTTACGACCATGTGTTTTCTAAACATTTCCAGTAATTTCTAGCGGTTTCAAAATTATGCAGCCGTGTAACTACTTAACTATGTACGGTTCTGCTCGATTTAGGATCTCGCCAAAATATGTAAATATGTGTCAAATTTTTGAACTTGAAATTCACAGACAGAATAATGATAGGATTTAATTTAAAGTTTTATAAGCCTACAATAATTGAACCGCTTATGTTATACAACTGGCTGTCATTACGTCGACAGCATCGGGAGCTATCTGGAGACGTGTTTTTAGCCTTTTTTCCAGGGATACAAAGAACGCCCAAAACGACAGGTTCTTTGTGCCTTTTTGGAAGTCGATTGATTTCTTTATTTTTTTACGAAACCTCATTACAGTTTCTCGTTTCTAAACATATATCACGGAATGGACCAGCAACAATGGGGCGCAATGGAAGCCGATTTCAATAAGGTGTGTGTGGCAGACGGATAATCGGGACAATGGATGATAAATAAATGGAACTAAATGAGAGACGTGAGGACAGAGGTGACGCGGACCCGCCGCGGCGAGCGACACTTCTCGCAGTGTGACACTTTAGGCGTAATATACAATAATGATTACCATCGATAAGTACCTGTGTACATGTCGGGTGGGGTAAAACATTACGCCTTTAGAATAAAACAAAAAATATTAATTGAGCTGAATGATTTAATTTTTAATAATATTTTTTATAAAATAAATTAATCTTTCAAAAATGTGATAATGTGTGGGTGGAATTGGTGAACGTTGAATTGTGTAAAGTGATCACTTATCTCCAGTTCACCAGCTCGTACAGGTCTTAAGCCCTGGGCACAGTATAGTAAACATACAGTATTACATCTTCATACAAACCGCCGAAACGTCGCCCTTCGAAATCTCGGTATACTTCGGTCTGCGCGGTCGCCGCAGGGCTGCAGTAACGTACGGACGCAAGCAGTGTGAGACGCTCCCGCGCATACATTTACGTAAATTTATGGCACCCCAAACCCTAAAGAGTCAGTCAATGAGCAGCCCTGGTGCGTGTTTAACCAAGTTTAACTACCAAGCGGCCGTAGGTATTTATCTCAAGGACACTGCCGAGACAACATACTGTATGCTTTACTATACGGTGCCCTGGGCCACCCTTTAAAGACTTCCATGCACGTTTCCCGTATAAACAGCTTCGCCTCTGTGAGACTTCTATAGTTGAATACTGGGAATGAATAAAGAACTACGTGCCAAAAATAATTTTTATATTAAGATAAATATACAAATTAATAATATAAGTCTTCGCCAAAACACTTATTTGTGTTAATTTTCTAGTTATATGGGAATGCATATCGCACAAGTATTGAGTATCTTGTCATATTTCTGATAAATAAGGCACTAAACGACGTGAGAATTTTATAGTTTTTAGTATTAAAAATTATTTTTAGTATTAAGTATTAAAATTTCAGTAGCTTGTTGGTCTTGTGGTTATGACTCTAGCCCCGTGATCTTAAGGTCGCGGATTCGAGTCTCACTCCAGACCTGATGTTCTAATTGCATCTCGAATGATCCAAGTAATGATTTTAATGAAAAAAAATACTAGTTAAAACAAAAAATAGATACCTATATTAAAATATACTTTTTAATATATTTATTCATTAATGCACTTGGTGTAAAATAATATTTGGACCAAAAAACGTAATTGTTATTCACTAAAAACTTATAATATTTATTTTTATATGTTGCTGAAATTAAATTATGCAAAACTTACTTTTTTAAATAAATCATATTTTTTGTGCCACCCTATAAATGCAAAATAGGTAGTCCTCAGTACGTATACGGCCGTAAGAAGATAAAATAATGATTAGATTAATCAGGTTCCAAGGAATTGGAGTTTAAATATAATTTGGTTGAATGACAAGTCATAATCACAAAGCCCTCTAGGCTGGGTAACAAAACAGTTGATTGTACTGTCTACCTTGAAAAATATACCTTTTATTATGAATTTCAATACGGATTTTGAAAGACGCTCTCTCCGACGTATCATTTTTTTTTTGTTTTCAGCTGTGGAAGTACCACATTCCTTATCGTCCATTTAATAATATTCGACATCTTTTCTTAAGTTATAGTTCAGGTACGGATAAAGTAAGCTTCGAGAATACTTTCGCGTTCAAACAGAAGAATTCCATTGACAAGAACTATGTTTATATAAATATCAGAGTTTAATCTTGAAATACTTAGTAATACTTAAAAAAAACTTTTTCGAAAATTAAAACGATTTCGAATTGATTAAGATTTTTATTTGTATGTAAAATATTAAAATAGTACAAAAAAAATGAATGTTTATTATTATGTATTGTCATAGTTATGAGTATTATTTATTGATTTGGTATTCACTTTGTGAAATGACATGATCGATTTATAAATATAAATAAAACAATTGTTTAAGACCACTTTTGAGTTTAATTATACTCTACTAGTTTGGAGAACTATAGATGTTCTCATGTACAGGTGAGAATATAAACTAACAAGTATTGAAATAAAATAAAATATCATAAGTACTGAAAGAGGTTGGTGGGTAAAGTGTTGGGGAAGGGGTAGCCAAGGGTTGGCTTCATTTAATGGAAACAAAGAGAGCAGGGTAAAGGGGATAGAGGGACTATCATATTATGATTTAGAGTTTTTCCAAAATTAAAATTTTTGAATTTCTAAATTTTCAAGATTATTCATATTGGTTTTGTGTACACATAGTGCGCATATATGTGTGAATTTGTAGTTCACTGGAAAGAAAGGAAGAAAAGAAATAAATTTTACAAACAAAATATACATATTCATTAACTAACTTTGTATAAAATACACACAATTACCCAGAGTTATTATTGTTTCGCTACTTGTTTAGGGAAACAAACTTCTCATGGACAGGTAAATGGTAATTAAAATGAAATACAGTCGTTTCAACTTCTGAAACGGTGAAATATTTTACAACTATGAAATACACTTCTACAAGTGGCCCAATTATTGTAACGAAACACGCGCAATCTCAATAAAATCACATAGATAATCACCGGGAATCGATCCCGGTTGATGATAAATTACTTAGTTGATATATCCTTACAAAAGCCGTAAACTCCCGATTATCCAGGATAGATGGTGAAAAAAAATCCCGGATAATTGATTTTACGGATCATCCGAACGTATTGAAAAATTTACTTAAAATACTACAAATTTGCAAAAAATCATGCAAATCAGGCGCATACTGTCCGAAAATCGGGCACTTACTTGTTTACGCACTTAGCTTAATTAATATGCTGCCAGTATACTACAGGATCATCAAATGTGTACTGACCTGTTTGCATATATTAACATTATTTAGTTCACTGAAAAAGTCAAGAAAAACGAAAGGAAAAGCATAGATTTTGCAACGCTGCCGTCATAAATTACGCGCTATTTTGTGAAGAAGTCACAATGACAAAAGGACGCAACTAAGGCACTAAAGCAAACTAAATAATAAACAAAAAATAAACATTTTCAGCACCAGCAGATATGGCCATTGTGAACAATATGAAACATTTTCGTTTTAAAAAATGTATTTTAAATGACTTAAGAAATTCGTTCCATTTATCCACATACCATAATTAGACCTCGGATAACCGGGATTCCGCTGAATTTGCCTCCAAAAATATCTCAAAGCATATCGTATCACAAAGGATGTCGATGAAACTTTTATCCGTGGTCACGGGTCATTGTATATAACTACTCTTCGATTAAAAAATAATTATGTTTTTTTTCCCAAAACCAACATAAAAGATAAAATTAAGGATTATCAAATAATAAATGTGTCAACGTCCTTAAGTAACTTTTTATAGTTATTTGGCGTAGGAGGAAATAATTTGCATACGTGTTTGCATAACTACGCGTTATGCAAATTGGGGTATAATTACGGGATGCAATTTTGAAAACATGGTGAAATATACCTATTATTCGGTAATTATGTACAATCATCCCGGTTGTTCACATGCTTATGTAAAAATGTAGCCTCCTTCAAGATTACGTAAACAAAGTGTTAAGATAAAAAACACTTTTAAATGTAAACCTAGTTGAGATTTTAGATCTCAAGGTATACAAAAATTATGTGAATAAAAACGAGACAAAATACATAGATATGTTTTGTTAATATAGATTGAATTTGATGACAATTTATAAGACTATTCTGGTATATGATTTTAAAAAAATTAACCAACTTTGTATATGATTGATGATTTTTTACATTGACCGATTTCGATACCACTGTATCTTCGTTAGGACGGAGGGGAAATAAATCTTGCAATAAAAAAAATCTTGCAAAGGAATCAATCGTCACATTGAATATTGTCAATCTTAATGAGGGGGAGGGGAGTAGATTGACAGGGAGTCATTGAAAAATGTAATATATTAAATAACGGCTTATTCGATAAATTTTATTGATTTTAATTATAATAGTATGAATATTAAATTAGATGTAAAAGGATTTTTAATGAATCAAGATAAATTATAGAAGTCTCACACGGACATGTGAATATGAGAAGCATGTGTGGAAATCTATTTATACAATGGCCCAGGGCTTACAACCTGTATGAGTTGGTTTAAGTGATCACTCTACACAATGCAACGTTCAGTAATTCCATCGTAAGCACATCATCAAATTTTTTGAAATTTCTGTATATGTTTTTTTCGTTTATCTGAATGGACTATGATGCTAGAGATATCTATAGTCTTTTCTGATGAAATAATACACATAGATTTTTGCGGCTGGTAATGATACCCTCTTTTTTAAAATGGGGTAATAATTTCAATTTTAATTGGATTTTTAATTCTGAACATTTTATGTAAAATTATCTAATCGAAGGCTTCTATGGGAGTCTGCCTGTATCTTTTAAATTACTAAGACATTAATTTGTTTCTGAGATTAAGTTTATTTTTATTAATTCCAAAGACTCTTTAGAATTTTATATATGTAAAAAGCACGCAGCTTTAGTATTTAGAAAAAAGAACCCAAGATAACTTAGCATAACAGCTCGGCATCTTCTCTCAGCTGTGGAAAAGGTTGTACTGATCAGGAAGTGTTGTATTGCCAGAAAGCAGTGAACATAGTGGCATGCCCAAAGGCGTGGAACTCTCCACCCTCCGTAATAAGGAACAGTTTATCAGAGAAACAGTGTTAAAAATGACGTAAAACCTACCTCTTCAAAAAACCATTTAAGCAGCTACACCACTTTGACTTTTTCAAATTATCGTTTTTTTTATTAAAGCTTGAAAAATTTTAAAAAATTAGCTGCATTACAGCAATTTGAAGCTAGCATGGTAGGTGAATTTTTAAACGAATTACGTTATCGTTATGCGTTTTTCTCGAAACTCCCTTTTTCAGACCCTTGAAGAAGATATCCCAAAAACCATTAGGCTGATTTTGTTCAAATATTACACACATCTTACTAAAAGAAATCCTTTGTATGGCGTATATTGTGCTGTTTGCTTAATATGAATTTTTAACTTCGATCTAAAAAAATCTATTTTTTTCGATACGTTAGATCCTTTATCAAGAAAATATTTTGTCCGCAGAGAAGGACCTTGCGGGACAGCGTACAACTCCGCCATTTTGAAATTTATGCTATGTATGCTGTAAACAATGATTGTAAAACTATTTTTAAGTGTAATATTTACATTACTAGCTGTAACCCGCCAAAAAAGACGGTACTTTAAATGGTGAAAAATAAAGAGAAGAAAAATGATAAAAAAATGAAGAAAAAAGAAATAAAAAAAAAGTTTTTATAAAAGAAGTAACAGGTAGTTGCAGACAGACAGATGACGAAATTATTATTAAATAGCTGTAACCCGTCGACAATGACGGTACTTTGATGTCGGCATTTCATGTCGGTTCCTAAAAAATAAGTATTTATTTAGATATTTATAAAAAAAAATTATACTATAAAAAAGTTACGGAAGTTACGCGAAGTTACTGACTGACAGACATAGAAATTATTTTAATTGAGATTATACTTTAAATGGCTTATTATGTACAATCCGCATTAAATATTATAATATTCACAATATTTGATTGCTCGACAAGTGATAAATTTTTAATCGGGTCGTCTAAAATGCAAATAAACAAACACAACTCGACAATTTGCCCGGAGTCTCGTCACACTTTTTGTCGGTCGGTTTTTTAACCATTCCTTCACACATTGTAATGGCCAGTTTGGCTTTTTAGCCGTGCCGCTGGCGAGGACATCACGTCTCCGGTTCTCAGGAGTTCTTCTACCGTCTGCCGACGCACACTTGCCTCCTGGCACCAACACACACCAGCAGTCTCTGAAGTAGGCTCTACGTGGATTTCATACCTGGACCGCACTGCGACGAGTAAAACCTAGATGCAAGTAAAATTAATGAAAGAGGACAAAAAGATTATCACAATTATAATAATTTCGTTGTATGTCCGTCCGCCCGTCCGTCGTAACTTCGTGTAACGTCCGTATCTTCTTTATAGTATTTTTTTTCTTTTAGTATTTTTTTTTCCTTTCTTTTTTTTGCATAAATAAATAAATACTTATTCCTGAGGAACCGACATGTAAGAGTACAGTCATTTTTGACAGGATACAGCTAGTATTGTACTAATTTTAACCCCACATTTCGCTTATAAAAATACTTTTTTTACGAACGTGTCAAACTGTTTATATAAAATGTCGTGGTGTAGCCGCTGGAGCCAGCTTTTCAGATAAACATGATCTACTTGTTTTATACAACTTTATTAGTATATTAATAAATTAAACGCAGCGCACAAAAAGTGACTAATTATAAACGTGCTAATATATTTTGAGCACTGTAAAAAATATATATCCTTTTTACTCGGTCCATCTCAACCAAGTTGCCAGTTTTCTGCACAAATTCAAGACGGTACTGCTGAGATTTATCTACAAACTTTGAAAGACAAATTATTTGCTTAGTCGTGTGAGACTTCATAAAAAAATACGTTTATAAATATATTTCTGATAACAAGATATTTCGACGGAGCAGGTGTTTCTACTCCGCGACTGTATTTTAGCGTGTATGCGAATAAAATTAAATAAACATGAGAATATTTGGCTTAATTCACCAAACGCATACACTCGTACGTACGTGCGTTTTTATTATACAGAATGATCCTACCTGTTACCACCGTATTCACCCACACAGCTGCAGTTCCAGTTACACCTGGCATATTACAGGCATTATCATTCACATTACATTTTAACACACACACACAAACACGAGCGTTCATCACAAACCGATAAAAATTACCGTGAAGATGATTTTGTGCATCGCCTATGGCTGTCGCAAGATAATAATAATGTGGTTATTTTGATAAAAAATGCAATCGAAAAGCGAATATTAGAACACTTGCCAAATTGACATTTCATCTTATTTTAGTGCTGAGAGAATCGAATTTCGAATAAAATAATTTAATTCACAGTAGGTTACAATATTATTTAAAATATGGTGTATAAGTTACAGACCAAGTGTAAATTTTGATAATAATGTATATAATAACAAGTACATGGCCGTATTCTGAACTAAGCTATATCGTTATTTATGTACCTTGACAGTTATTGCATAACATTGTGATGCCATCAATTTTGACGTTTTAAGTTTGACAGGTTTGAAATTAATGAATTCAATCAATTAGAAAGCTCATTCATTATTCATAATTGTGAATAACTTAACGTTTTTTTACGTTAGAGGGCTTTCTGATTGATTGAATTCATTAATTTTAAGCCTGTCAAACTTAAAATGTCGAAATTGGCGGCATTACAATGTTATAGGAACATAACTGTCGAGATACAGAAATAGTAACATTGCTTAGGCCTATGATATATGCATTTACTTTCGATAATAATGTTTACATTAACTCATAATTAGTCCATACATATGCCAGTGAATGTATACATTATTAAAATTTAACACTTTATAACATATAAAATAAATTTTGATAATAACTCGGTAAATGAATTGAACTCATTGGCAGAAAGACACAAAAAACGATTACAGGACACTTTTTCATAAAATTATTATTATATTTTTTTTTAATTTTACGCTTCCACAGACCAAGAGGCCCAATTACAGAAGCGAAATACAACACAAAACACACAGGCTTGA
>JADDOH010018490.1:0-19949 GCA_016648135.1 Agrypnia vestita
CTCTTAAGCGAAAGGTTATTATTATTTGTTATAGTTAATCGAATTTATGATTAAACTCGTATTCTGCCACACAATCAGGTATTTATTGTTTAGCGTGCTCACGCCTGCTTTCGGTGTGTTCATTTTATTTGCGCGATTATTTTCTTGGGTGAGTTGTCAAATATTTATTTTGTGCATTGTTCTGTTCTTGTTTCGTTATTTATAAAAAGATTTTTTCTTTTATAGTATTTGCTTGTATTCTTGATATTCTTCTATATTTTAGTTACTATAATTCCAATTACAATAATTTCGTTGTCTGTCTGTCCGTCTGTCTGTATGTCTGTCTGTCCCCGTAACTTCGTGCAACGTCCGTAATTTTTTTATATTTCTTTTTTTTCTAAATTATTTTACGAATTTTCTCACGAAAATTTATTTTTTCGATTTTTTTTAAATAAAATAAATAAATACTTATTCCTAAGGAACCGACATTGATCACTTGTCTGACCAAAATAATGTTAGGGTCCTACATTTAGAGGCGAAGGGTCGAAAACTGAATGCTCTAGAAATAATAGAAATTAATAAAGCAATCAAAAATAAAAATAACCCAATAAACATTCAAATACCTGCGTCATCCCCATTATTAAAATATGTATTATTATATGTAAAAATTAATTACTGTTGTATACGTCAATAAATAACTACCCTCGCCCCCCCCCCCCCCCTCCCTCACCGTCATCCCTTTACTTTCTGTTTGTCAGCCATATTGATTTACAAGTAGTTCTAATATCGCCATCTAAAGAAGATGTTTGGTGCCATCGAAGCGCTTAGGCTTATATAACTCAAATTAGTGAATAAAACGTTGTGTTATGATGGAATATATATCTATATATATATATATAGATATATATTATATATTAATATATACTAATATATAATATAAATAATGCATATTAGGATAAAATCTCGAGCGAGGCCAAGTAGCAGAAAAGCTAGTTTAATAAAAATCTATGTGTACCTAAGTAATTTCTTGTCAGAAAACAAATTTCAAATAAAATATCTTTATCCATTAAAGATTTAAGTGCTTTTAATTTTATGAATTCTAAATTTATTAATTCTATTTAGATCTTCGCGTCGCTTAGTGCCTTAGTCTTTATTAAAATATAATCCAAAATTATGGCAACTTGGCTACAGTCAATTATTAAGTTAAAATTTCCGTTCAATTCTTAATTAAACTGCCGTCCAATTTTCTTCTGCAGGTGTTTGAATCTTTAATTTAAGCTCCTTCCGGTCCATTTGGCGCCGGAAAATTCTCCCCAGGTTTGGGTACGGACCTCCCCGGTGGATTCCGATAACTTTTTGTCACCCCTAAACTTTCTACCCTTAAAAAAAGACAGGATGCAGCGACCGAACACGACCGCAACTCTAACTTTTCGCTCGGGGGATGTTTCTATTTATTTTCCGAACAAATTCCGGGAACATTCGTGTTTTAAACATAGTGAAAACTCGACGTGTTTCATTAGGTTTCGGTCATATAAGCATTAAATGCACATGCTTCTTGATAAATAATATTTTTTAAATCGTGAATAATTCAATTCTTTTGATTTTTGTAATGGTAAAACAGGTAAAATTTAAACGTTAGAATCAATTTTTGTATTGGAAAATTATTAAAATTTTGAATGAAAATTATTCATATCTTAATATTAATATGTCGTTGTCTGTCTGTCCACAATGTCCGTAACTTGCTGGAATTACAACTTTAGGTAATGAGAGTGTGATCTGCGAATAACACGCAATAGCTCAGGTAACATGCAATCAAATTGCCGATTTTAACAGGCGTACCGCTAGTTATTAATATTTTCTTTCTGAAAGAAATACAGTATTTATTAACATACTTAAAAACTTTGATTTTTTACTTAAAAAACAGGTTAAACTTAAACATTGTAGGCATTGAGCATTTTAAATATTTAAATAATCACAGTATTTAAAAATTTACGGATCATTTAATGGGAAAATATTTAGCTTTTGATAAAAAAAATTGTTTATCTATTTTAATCTAAATCTATTTTATCTGGACAATATCTTAACGAATCTTTCGCTGCACCAAATATCGATATGTTTCCAGGAGTTCTATACCTGACATGGCAACACGCGTTCTACGACCACTCGCGTACACCTCTCACATCCTCTCGCCTTTTTCGTCCTTTTATTTGGCACGTGACCTGTAGAAGTACCCACTAATTCTGACAAATAACCCTCCAAGCGTGTTGCTGGTAACATATTCAAAGGGTTGAAACTTTTTCACTCTTCTATTTTGAGATCGCGGTTGGACTAATGTCTGGAGAGCTCCGCCAGAGGTCAGCACACAGCTGCGACCTTTAAGACACTCGTTTGACATTGCCTATTTTATTTCATACGCGCGGGATATTGAGTCGATAGACTTTATAGGCGGTCTCGAGATAAGAGATGAGTGTCTATATGAAGGAGATTGATTTGCAAGTCAATTCGCACCACGTACGAGATAGCTTAGACGTGAACATATAGGTATTTTATAGGCCGGATACAGAGTGGCACCTGTGGAACCAATGCGACACCAGCACCATAACTTCGGCAGCGCACCGCCAGATCGCGGTATTTGTAAGGGTTGCGGGTTGCTTAGTGGGGTTAGTTAGTAAACGCATCACCTCTACCGAAATCCGTCGAAACTTTCACTAGCATCTTCCTTCGCAAAAATCGATAGGAATATGTTCGATGCCTACGAGGAATAAGGACTGGGCGTCGCGCACTTCGAAACGATTGCGATTTCAGCAATTCTTAAAAAGTATACGTTGAAGAAAGGTTATCTATCTACAAGTCAAGAACGGGTGAATAGTTTGTTGATCTAGTGATAATGATTCTCGTCTAGTCCAGTAGTCGGTGGCTCGAGCCCCACATCCCCAAGACCAGCAAGTTAGTTCTATTTTAATAGAACAAGCGTTTAGCTTAGTTTGAAAATAGTAAGAATATGGATGCCACACGTATTCCATCTTCTCATTTTATTGAATAAAAAAAAATTTAGAAATGAAATTCATACGTTATTTTATATACATGTTTTTAATTGAATATTGAGAATATACAAAATAAGTACATTTTTTTACATTTTGTTTTTTTTCTGTAAGTTTCCAAAAAAGAGGCAAGCTCTTGTACTTGGAGAGGGGCTTACAATTTTATTTTTTAAAGGTTATGTATCTATTTACGTATAATACATATATTGTTTTTTGTGTTTATATATATATACATTAACGTTGTTATATATATATGTTAACTTTGAGATTCTCACGAGTTGAATATACAAGAGGTAAATTTCCTCGGTTATCGCGCGTCAGTTGGTCCTGAGAAGGACCGTTGTATTCCCGACGTTTCAGTACAGTACAGACGTGGTAGTCTACCACATTTTTCGAATTAAATTTACTTGGCTCTGAGCTGTCGGCCTTAAACAACGTGTTTTTACGAACGTGTAAGAGCGACACTTCATCCCCCCTGAAGATGAACAGTGCGATCTGTTTGAAACGTCGGGAGTACAACGGTCCTTCTCAGGACCAACTGACGCGGGATAACCGAGAAAATTTACCTCTTGTATATTCAACTCGTGAGAATCTCAAAGTTAACATATATATATAAAACAACGTTTTCGTACTAGTTCAGATATCGAAATTGCACCTTCCACTCAAATATTATGATCAAATAAAAACAGAATTTAAGGCTACTACTATTTCATAGTAATATAATATTTCTTTGTTTATAATCCTTGTTATACATTCAATTCTATTTTGTTCTACTTAGATTAATGCATATTTATACTTTATACCTGCAATACTCCTTCCTTACACACGAGTCTCTGACTCTCATAGAGATAGTAGAATAAATTTTTTTCTCATTTTAAATGTTAAATTGTATTAATTTATTTAAAATAAACAGTTAAAATAAATAAATTTAAAAAATAATAATAATTAAATAACTGGATAAATTTTATTCCGTAAATTAGTTTTTTTTTTATATATATATTTCGGACATTTGTGTATTCAAACCCGGCCTTTGGGAATTCGCCGACGGCCGTCAAGCGTCAGGCCGGGCCCGGCGCTCTTAAGCCGGGGATTTGCGAGACGTGTTTTAGTGGAATAATGGTGTAATGATACAAAAAGCCTACAATAAAACGTAAAGCTCCCTTTGTACCAATCCCGCTCCGCGAATTATATTATGTGCCAACTGAAAATCCTGGAAGGGGAGGGGCTCCCGAACGTAACAATTTTTCCGCCCCGCTGACACATGTGCAACTTATGTGAGTAAATGGGGATTACTAGGAGGAACTTTAAAAAACATATTCCGGACACTTTATTATTATTATTTATTTACTCGATGGCTATTTTTGAAAAATCGGCGTTCATTTGGCACATGATAACTAAATGCTTTATACATACACATACATAAATATATTATAGAAAGCCTCTTAGCCACTACCTACCTCATTAGGTATATAGAAACACTTGTTCTGAGGTAGGTAGCCTTTGTTGTTCATTACACCAATTATTTCCAATAGAAGTATGTACACTAAAATCATATAAAGTTAACTTAGTAAATTAAAAAAATTGAAGTATAATAGTTAGAGAAAAAAATATAAATAAACTTGTAAATGTATAAAATTAACATACATGATTAAATAAAAAATGGAAGAACAGGAAATGCGGACAGTAATATTACAAATTAAGATAAATTACAGAAGTCTCACAGAGACGAAGCTATTTTTGTGGGAAAAGTGTATGGAAGACTTTATACGGTGGCTCAAGGTTTTGACTTATTCATTAATGATCTGGCCTGAGTGATCACTTTGTACAATGTTTCCCAATTCCACCGAAATAACATCCACACATCCATTTTTTTGAAAGTTGTATATATTTGGGGCATAAAACCAAGGCAGCAATTTTCAAAAGAAATTTAATGCCGTCATCAAAAATTACTATTTTATAAGGTTTCGAATTCGAGATTTAATAGAAATGTAGATTTTGGAAGGGATTGACACATAAAATCTTGAATTCAGTACAATTTCAATTAGTTATTGTGATGTTCTTGTAAACAATAAAAGAGGTTTTCGGTTACTTTTGGTTTATTGATGGCAACAATACGTTATACAGCGGTTACAATGAACCACAGCGGTCTGTCTCGATATAATGGTAGAAAAATCCCAGAGGCGACATGCGCGCGACCTTATAAAGCATTTGCTCTCTCTTTCATGCTTTGTCTCTTTCATGCTTCGCGACATACGTCCCTCAGATCTATTACAGTTATCATCGGCTTATTTTTGTTATTGGATATTGCTGCCTTTGCTTTTATATCCCGCGTATGTTCTAAGGCCGTGTCCGAAATGAAGACATAAGGAAAACTTTCAAAATAGAGGACATAGCACGACGGAGTAGATCTAGAAGGAGATTCTGGCGGGATCACGTAGCCAGAATGGACAGTGACAGACTCGTGCAAACAGCAGCGAACGAAATCCCCTCTGGACGACGCCTACCGGGAAGACCACCGAAAAGATGGAGGTATAGCTGGACCTCGTCATCCCAGGAGGCGTAGTTTTCTGTAGCACAGATCAACAGATCTACTAAAAGAAAGAGAAAAAATAGAAGATATGTTCTAAATCAGTTTTTCTCATATATTCGAATCTTAATCTATAATTTATCTTAATTAATAATCACTGTAAGTTACTTAGCTACCGAATGTATTAAAAAAAGTAACCCATAAAAACCAAGTTTTTATTATACTCCCTCTCTTTGTAAAATATAACAACAATTAAAAACGAATTAAAACACCAAATTTACAGTATTTTAATATATTTCTAAAATGTCAGATGTTTTGAGCTTTGATAAGACACTTCATGCTTTGAAGATTAAATTCTAAAAACATTTGTCAGTCAATTTGGATTTTCGACATTCGTACCTATTATGCATACCGACGGAGTAATTCAAATTTATAAAATATTCCGCGACGTTATCGAGCCGCCGTAATCAAACTTTTCTAATGATTCCAATTTGAAAAAACCAATAAAATTTCTAAAAATCCGAAATTATACTATAATTATTAATTTTTTTAACGAAAAATTGATAGATCTTCTTGATCGTTGCCACGAGTCTACTTGACAAGTTTCAGCTCGATTGGATCACGGGTAAAGGGTCAAAAATCGATCCAAAGTTTTTGTTGACGGCAAGCAAGCAGACGCCACGAGTTAATATAAAGGGAGTAATGAGTTTGCATTTACGAACATGTTTATGAAGTGAGCAAGAATACATCACTCTCCCGAACGCGTATCAAGCGAATATAGTAAGTACGATGTCGTCGTTCAACTGAGAATGTTTGCATCACAAGCTTTTATATTTCGTACTTTATTTTTAATAACATTGCGCCCGACAAAATAAATTTATGAAATCTGTCTCTAGACTTTCGTATTATCTCCCTCGTGCGTGTTTTTACAACAAGTATTATTTTAGTTTTATACTAATATATTATCTTTACGACGCAATAAACTATCTGCGTGTAACAATAATAGGTACCTGGGACTCCCCCTTCCCCGCGCCCGTCTCGGGAACGCGGGTCTCGTACAACGGTACAGCGCGTGGCCGACTTTTACAGTTATTTTGTTATTTTTACAGCTGAGTAAAGTAAACTGGCGTCCTTGTAACAATCTTCCGAAAAGGAGGCTTGTTACAATTTATTTTCTCGAAATGTTTCTCGTTCTCTGCAGGATTAAGCTTGTTTTATCGTATTCTCTAAGTCTTCGTCCTTGCGTGAGTACTTCATATTTTATATAATACGCCTGCAGAACTTGTATCCCGCCTAGTAGTTATTTCTATGATATTCGTACACTTTTAACTGCGTCAAGTCAGATTGGGTTCATACATCAGTGACACATTTTAATTTTTTACGCGTTCCATTTACACACAGCATATTTCTATCATTTAACAAATAATAATTTGTGACGTTGTTGAAATAAACAAATAAATGTTTTTATTTTTTATTCAAAAATTATAACTTTGTTTACTTTTACTATTTGTTTATAGCGATTTTAAAGCCGCCTCTACACTACTAGGAAAGTCGGTCGAAGTCCGAAGTAACCCGAAGTAGGTGTCTACACTGCGAGGAACTCAGTTGCCCGAAAGTACTCCACACGAACTTCGGGTCACTCCGGATTCCTTTGACTCGGCCCAAGAACCGACAACTTTCGGAAGTCGTCCGCGGCGAGCCGAAGTAGCACGAAGTACCCCTCTACACTATCGTATTCGCTTCACTTCGGTCGACTTTGCTAGGAGTGTAGAGACGGCTTAACTTTTTCGATGCTAACGCATCATCTTCAGTAATGTCGCTAATACTAACCTTAAGACTAAAGGACGGCTTGAGTAGTGGGGTGGAGATTAGAGTCCGGTGGGTATGTGGGCGTGGTCATTAGGCGTAGATGACGTGACGTAATAGATTGAGATTGAATATTGATTACATTTTTATTACTATTAATCGCTAAATTTTCTGAAAGAAACTAAATATTTTACTATCCACATATCCACCAAACCCTCCACCCCACTCCTCACGCCGTCCTTTAATCTTAAGTTTAGTATTAGTAACATTACTGAAGATGATGCGTTAGCATCCAAAACGTTCTCATCTTTATTTACAAAATAATGAAAGTTAACAAAGTAATCATTTTGAATATTTTTTTAAATTGCCTTTCGCAAAGTTACACAAGAAAATTACGAAATTTTTTATCAACTTTATGTAATCTTATTTTTCTATGCGAGTCTGATAAACGTGAGTTTTAACATCCCCTGTTTGTCGTGCAACTTTTACTCATATTTTTTTCCCATTGACTTATGGTTGGTTCTCCCTGTACGCGGGTGCCGTGTTTGAGTACTTTTTTCCTCGTTGACTTCTGCCAGTCTTCAGCAGTTCTGCAGTTTTCGCCATATGATCTCCTAATTGCATGACCATGCCATCTCACCCTGACTTCTCCCATCTTCTCTGTGATTGGTACACACAAATGTCGAAGGCCACATTCTACTGTACCGATATATTGTGTATTCAATAGCCTAAACTGTAGACCACTAAAATAAAAAGACGTCAACTAACGTACGACGCTTGTTTAAAAATGACTACACTTGGATTTAAATATGCAAGAATAAATATATAAATGCGTCTTAGACATGCACGGGGTGAAATTTTTATGATACACTTCCCCCTCCTAAAGAACTAGTTTAGTTCATCTCTGTACGGAATTTAACAAAGACTTTCAATATGGTTTCTCTGGTTATATACTAAATTACACTTATAAGCATATCGATCTACTTACTATACGAGTAAACAGGAGGCGATCATGGAATACGTGTCGCATCAATATTCTTATTATGAAGAATTGGCTCGAACCACCGACCTTAGGATCACTAGTTGAGTCACAACCACTAGACCAACAAGCTATTTTGTTTGAGAGTGCCATGTGTTTTGCTTTGGGACCTAAAGAATAATTGCGCAAACTTTTTTTTTGATCAACAATTGAAGATACGAACTATAGAAGCGATCAGCGTACATTAATTTTTTTGTATTAATTTTTCAGTTTGTTTTATTACTTTTTAATTAGTTTACTACGCGTTCGTTATATTTGTTTTCTGAAAGTTTATTTTGTGAAATATTGTTAACAGTTTCTTTGTAAAGTTTAACATGAAACTTCTTTAAGCTTATTACTTCTAAAGGAAGTATTGAAGCAGATCGACATAAAGGAAGACCTCGAGAATAAAGTACATTTTCCAAATAATGAGATAGGTAACATGGCCTTTTACCGGGAACTTTTAGTTACTATAGAAAGAAGGAAATGCAAGAGGGAAACTTGAGAAAAAGACATACGACGACCGAGAGAGATGGTACACGCGTCATCGGTATATTCATTCGTTAAATTAATTTAAATTTAATAATATTTATAATGAACATTATTCATATAGCCTCATGAATTTACTTATTAACTAATCAATTTTATAAACAAAAAAGTTTTTAATCTTAATTTTAAAATTATTCTGCGATTTTTATTCGCACTTTTATCATCAGAGTCGAGGACCATTAAAGATGTTTTAAATAATCATGTCTTTTTCAGAATTTTTGCATCATTTGATGGAAAATGATCTTATCAAATTAAATATACGCTTGGAAGATATCAATTATGAATATCTCCTTAGTTATTTACAACTATTAAGCATGATTGATTGCCCCCAGATTGTTAGTCTGATCGACTTATATGCCCCATCGAGGTCATCAAGATACTGTGCATTATTCTATTATAGTGGAAATGTCAGAACTAATGCATTAGCAATCTCTGTAATTCCCAAATTACACTCATTAGGGAATGAACATGCAGAGGCGGCTGACATTTTTGCTGATAATATAACTGAGTATAGGACAAAGCTGATACAATTCTTTACATCTCAAGGAAATAGAAATGGTTACTAAATTTTTCTGTATTATTATTTTACCTTTTAACTATTATTATTTGTACCTTTAACTGTATTATTAATTTATCTGTCTTATATTTTTCTGTATTAGTATTTTACCTTTTAACTATTGTTATTTTTACCTTTTAACTGTATGATTATTTTATCTGTCTTATGTTATTTTTTTATAAATTTACATTCTGTATATTTGTAAAAGCCCATAGGGGCGTTAAATAAATAAATAAATATCAAACTAAGGTAAATCCATGTGTCATGTATGAAAATAGGTCTAACTTGCTCGTGTCCTGAAATGATGACCAAATCCCCGACCACAGGATTACTAGGAGAGCGTCGTAACCACTAGTCCAACGCGCAAGTTTATCGTTAATATATTTATTAAATGTTTGAAAAATTTAGAAATATATTTTAATAAATCATGTAAAAGTTGTCAAAATGGCGTACTTATGAGCTAAATTTACCCTTGAATCCTACCTTAAAAATATTTTCAATAATTTCTGTCGATTTCCCGTATTTTTAATTTGATTGAAATGGATAACCAGAATGTATTACCTAAATATAATTATTACTTTCTGTCTGTCATTATTGTTGTCTATCTGTTTGTCAGTCCGTAAAGTTCTTAACTTGCTGGGATGACGCTGGAATTACAACTTTAGATAATTTGAGTGTCACGCGCAATCATCGACCCCATCAAATTACACCGTCTTGACATCTTTTTATTATTATTTTATTATATTTAGGTTTAAAAAAACGAATGGTTTTCTCTTCATGAATTTTCTGCTTTTATTATGTCCCATGATTTTTCATGTATGTACTGCTAGTTTATATTAAATATTAACAATATAAATTTAACCATTTCGTTGTTTATTTTATCTGTCCATTTCCTTTTACGAGATGGTCGTAATTTTTTTATTGGAGGAAATGACGTCCTCTTGAAAACAATGGAAAGTAATTTACAACCCCATCGTTCGGCCATAGTCGTGTCTACGTGTTTTTATTCACAATTTTGTCGAATTTTGTGAATTATCTCCTTTGTGAGCCTTTAAATACCCGTTGTAAAATCCTCCCCAACCTCTGGCATTTTCTCAATACGTTTCAAAACAATTAAGGCATTCGACGCTCGGATTTTCCCCTCAATTTCCACCAATCAAACGGTGAATTCAATTTGTCGCGTTCGACGTGATTGGCGAATTATTATTCAAATCGGTCCGCATCCCCTAAATATATTTATATAATATTACTTTAAAAAGTTATCAGACTCGCGGCGGTTTTTATCGACGTATACTAAATCACCCCCTGAGGAATTTCTAAATATTTTTTCCAGTTAAGTACAGATGCGATCCCACATGTAAATATGAAACATCAATATTCTGTGTAGTTTTCAAAGTTAGCTGCGTGCGTGTGCTCTGAACTTTAGAATTCTATAATCTCCTGGGACGAGGATCTTTCCATCATCCCCCGACTTTCACAATCATTAAGTCTTTTTGGTAGCCTAATTTTTTTTTATTAACAGATGTGTTGATGCGAAACCGGAATTCGTGTCGTATCAAAATGCTAAAAGCTTGCGCTATGAAAATAGGACTAAGAATGGGGCTCGGATTACCGACCACCAACCAATAAGCTTTTATTATTATTATAAATAAAACAGTGTTGTTAACCCTAATTTTTTTTTTTTTTTTAAATAATAAAATTATGCTGATTATCTTCTTCAACTATCGGAAAACCATCATATTTTTTTTTATAATGTACAAAATTAACAATTTATCTGACAATATTCCTTTTTAATTTATTACCTTGCCATTCATCATGTTTTAATCTCTTGTGATATTATACCAAACACATAAAATACAAACTTGTTGATAAGCCAAGCTTATTTGGTCTGTAGTATTTTTATATATTTTTATAAGGGATATTTTTATAAAACTATCCCTTATACTTATCATTGCATAATACTGTATTTTTTTTCTTGCCAAAATTAGCAAACTCAATACAAAATATGATCCCACAAATCAAGTTAGCTATGTTTTATTTCATTTTTATATAAATATATTTTCTTTTTGCTTTCAGGTAAGTGAATCAGTTTTATTGGAGATCCGATCCAGTTTAAAGGTTTGATACATTGATGTTATGCTTATATCAAATGCTTTAGCTTTTATTAATGTATTTATAAACGGCTTTTAATTATTACGTATTTAATTGAATTTTAATTACGTAAATGGATCTTAGATGTATTTGATAATATCGAATGTGAGTAAATATGACGATGCGTGGCAAGATAAAAGGTTCTATAGACGCAGTAAAGGGATTACTGTTTAATTTAAAATATGTTTTATTTTACTTTGTAATACACACACAATATGAGTTATTAAATTACAACTATAGTTTCGAGAGGAGCAGTCCCTCTCATCATCAGGTATAGATAATAACTAACTCAAATACAAAATTTATCTAATTGGGTAGGTCAGGGGGGTCAGGGGGGCGCGCGGCAGGGAAGGGTATTTTTTTCGCCGAACAGCTCTAGGATTGGTGAAGTGGACTGAAATGTGATATTATTTATTAATGTGTTTCCAGAATTTAAATTTTTTAGCATTTCAACGGTTTCCAAACTATTCATTATTCATCGTCTATGAGGAACCGAGTGGAGTAATTTTAATTTGTGACTATCGAAAGAATGATTGGTGTTAATTATATGATTGGCAAATTCGGAGAAATTGTTATTTTTTAAGCAGCGGCGATGTTCTTTTATGCGGGTATTTAAGTTTCTAGTGGTTTGGTCTATATACTTTTTGTCACAATCTCCGCAAGTTATTTCATATATCCCACTTTTTTCTAACATACCTATTTTTGTTTTTGAATTTAGAAGAATTTTACCAATATTATTGTTTGTGTAATAAGCTTGTCTAATATGAGTAGTACTGTTTTTTTACATGGCGGATAACATAGGCGTATCTCGGAGTATGAGGATGGTGTGAGGGTGGTATTAGTGGTAGCTAGATGTTTCTAGAAGCCTTTTGAGATTTTAAGATGGCTTTCAAGAATTCAGTATAAATTGTAATAATATATTATTTCCGTGTGTTATTACGTCTATGGAGACTTCATGAAAATCGTATTATTAATGATGATCGTATTATTAAAATGGATGGAAAATATAAAAAATCTCTCACCGCAATCGAGATTCTGATACTCTGGAAGGTCTATTAGTAAATATAAAATATAATTAAACTTAAGTAAAGATATCTTTTTTCAGGTAATAGCCTATACACATTGCTGCTCTTTTCTTTATACTTTTAATTTTTATACTCATGTTTTGGTGCTATTCCTGATACTTTTATATGTTGCTACTTATAACTTATATTGTTTAATGTATATTCTTTTTAATTTTATGTTATATTTTTTATGTAAAAGCCTATACACATTGCTGCTCTTTGCTTTATATTTTTTACTTATATTCTTATATTAATTTTTATACTCGTGTTCTGGTGCTATACAGATATTTTTTAATGTATGTGCTTTTTGAAATTTATATAATATTTTTTATGTAAAAGCCTATACCTAATGGGCGTAAACAAATAAATAAATAAACATAATTTATGTTTTCCATCATTTTTAATTATCATCTGTACAATTTTGACGCCTTATCCACAATTGTATATTATGTATTATTAATATACGAGACGGAGTGATTTCTAAATATAACTGCAAGAGAGATAAAAAGATTAATTTTTTAAGGGTGGTTTATTCTCGGAAGGTGTGCGAAAGCTGGAGGGGATATTTCCCCCTTTGAATCAGAGAAATAATAATTAAGCCTGTTACAAAGTTCACCATAATCTTTCGAATAAAATTTAATATCAATGTTAAAATTTGATATTAAAAAACAATAAAGTTATTAGAAATATAAATCCATGAAATATTAACAATTCATCAAGACATATTTATTATACATATCTAATAGAGACGAAGCTATTTTTTATATGGGAAAATAGGTATGTAAGCGCTTTTTGGGTGTTCGTAGGACTTTCGACCTATCGTACGGCTGGCTTATGTGATCACTTTAGACAATGTAACGTTCCCAATTCCACCCACGATAGATCAGCACGTCTACCAAATTTTTGGAAGTTGTATATATGTTTAATTTGCACACCTTGTTTGTATGTTCCTGAGTTGTAATTTACTACCGCCACAGGTATCGGTGGTCAATCACGTGTGGAATTGGTGATCATTACGTTGTATAAAATGATCACCTAATCCAAGCCATACGATAGGTCGGAAGCCCTGTGTACACCGAAAAAGATTTCCATACATACTTATTTTCATCTCTGTATATTTATTTATCTATTTAACGCTCTTATGGGCTTTTACAAATATATAGAATATAAATTTTTAAAAATAATATAAGACACATAAATTAATAATACAGTTAAAAGGTACAAGTACATACAATAGGTCCTTAGGTTTTCACGGCCGTTCAGAATCTTCTGTGTATAGTTTTCTGGGATATTCTGCCGTGTATATGTGACCTCTCTGGCCAACGTTTCGGATCCCATTGCAGGGTCCATCATCAGGGCTGATGTGATGAGTGAGTGTTGAAGTGTAGGTTAAGTATTGCCTTGCAATACCGTACCAAAGTCAGGGTATCTCCAAGTTTGTGTTATGTTAAATACTGGATTGCAGTACCGTGTCGAAAGCAAGGTGTGTGTTTTGATGTAGTGTGTTATGTATCTACTAACGGATGTCGGACTGTGCGGATCGTCGATTTGATTTATCCTGCAGTATAATGTATCTTGATAAAGTATTTCTCGGGCAATTAATATTGCCTGAGGGCAGTATGTACTCGGAAGCTCATTATTTACGATGAAAAATAATATAGTTTACCTTGTTGTATTTTAATTTTATTATTTTATACGGCGAATGCTCGCGGACGTTCTTCTCTCTGTAGCTTTAATAAATTTTTGCAAATAATTGAGTTAGTTAGTAAAATATCAGTTTTCAGACTAACCTCGTTATTTTCACATTTCCCGCTGCGAGGAAACCCGCGCTTTTTCCGCGCGTCCGCCCGCCATTTTACATTCGGCGGTAGACATTTTAATCGTCTTCATCAATGTGCTCCTTTCCCCGCCAGCTCTTCTTCGCAATTCACCGCATTAATCTCACTTTTGCTCCGTCCCCTCGGCCCGACTGACGTCGCTGGAATTATTACACTTTCGACTGTTAATATTTTACAGCTTTCAAATTCTCGCGTATAATTAATTTTCTGCTTTCAGCAGTGCCGGTCCGCCGCTCAAAGCGTTCGCGACGCGCGTGTCGCTTATTCGTATCAAAATCAGCGTGCAGTCGGTCTTTGGCCGTGTGCCGTTGATGCTTTGTGTCTAGCAGGCGCGCGCAGTGGGAACATTGAAGCGTGACTTTTTGTAAACGTACATTTTGGAAAAAAAATAGAAATCAAATATTTGTACTACAGATTTTTATGATATATCAAAGTATGAATGCTATGATAACAATTGTGATAGAAATATTACAAAATAAATTATGTTCCCACTGCACTCCCCTGGTGTCTAGGGTTTGAAACAAGTGCATATTCAGCAAGTCAGTATATACAAATAATTGATTTGTATTTATTTTAATTGTTGGTTGAGTGAGATAACTAACTGTTATGTAACATTTTTATTATATTATGACTTTCCAAGTTTGTGCCATTGCTTTTCACCCTACATTATTCCTTTTTATGTTTTTATTTTTTGAATTTTTAATGTGCTATATTTTCTTTATGCTTCTGCTTTGTTGTATACTTGCTTTTTACTTTATATTATATTATCTTTATATTTTAAGTATTTGATTTCCACTTAATGTTATTATTATTTTTATATGTTATTATTTTTTTCTTTGAACTATCCGTTATATTGATGTACACTTTACCTATTTCTTTGTAAAAGCCCTGTAGGGCATTAATAAATAAATAAAAATAAAAAAGTCATAATGAAAATTTGACAATTGTTAATAGGGATGACACAATATTCTACACTAAAAATAATTTTTTAAAACATAAAATGTGTTGATGTGCGAACGGTATTTTCCGTTTGTTTTTATCACTTCAAAATAATATTTAGAAACATATCTATATTTAATAATTTACAAGTTTCGTAGGTTTGTATTGGTAAATGGCAGATTTTACTTCAATGACAGTCCTCCATCAACGGACGAAAAATCTAAAACACATTAAATGCAGTACTCACCTACTGAACTGCATTTTGTTTGTTTTAAAATGACCAAATGAGACAGTAGGCACATAAAACTCAATATAATTGTGATCAAATTCATTAACACGTAATGAATTTGATCACAATTATATTATAAAAATTACAAAGGAAAATAAACAATGACAGCGCCCGGAGAATATGCAATTTTCATAACAGCGTTTGCAATTTTTATAACACAATTTTCAAACTCAATGTAAGAACTCAATATACTTCACTTGTAAGAATTGGGGTTTTACGAGGGATATTAAACCAACAGAATAATCTGTCAATCAATGATGTCAAAATATTCTGTTTATAATGCGCGCGCCTTTCGTTGGATCCTAAAAAAATTACTCTAACCGCGCCTTAAGAAGTGGCCCTAAAAAGGGACTCTTAATCAATTTATTCAACGTGTATACAATATTGTATATGTTACAAGATGTAAATGGTTACCGGTTTCGATTAATTGCATGCACTATAAACTGTTGCGTGCAACGCGCGTTGACCGGAAAATGCGACCACTGCACGCCTCGACGTGCAGCGTCCGAAGGTACTCGCACACGCATCACGTGATAACTCACGTGACACACGGACAGGCGGGCTTTCGACTTGAAAGGTGGTCGCCGCAATATCTCCTATCCACCCTTCCTCATTATATAACTCTATAATCTCGGGTCATTATAAAGTAGATTTAACAAAAAATAAAACAAATTAGTTAATCAATTAGAAAGACATGCAGAAAAATCTAATTTACGATTTTTCTTTATGTATGTCTTTCTGGGATTCTGGGAACTCTGGGATTCGAACCCATGTCACCTCCTTTCCGGGGCTGGTGCTCTGACCACTAAGCTATAGCAACCCTCAATGTTTCTATGAATATATTGACCTTATATGTAGTTCTTATTTTTATTAATTGATTAATTAGGTGACCTGGGTTCGAATCCTAGTAGTAACCTAATATTTTTTCGTGAATTAGATTTTTCTGTATATCTTTCTAATTGATTAATTAATTTGGTTTTAAAAATTTCACACAAGTTCTGAAAAATTACAACTTCACAAATATGAATGTGTTCTTGAATAGATTTAACGTTAATACTACGTAATTCGTAATTTCAAAGCCTGTATTACGACTTATTTTTCCTTTTCTCGAGTCTTTTTTGAAATGCGTTTTAATTACTTTGTAAAAACTGTATGGTTTTACCTGCAGACAAACGTCTTGCAGGATTTGCCGGTCCTGCTTTTATTTATTTAGAGTATTCACAAGTTCACAGTACAATAAATCGAAGAAACTATCTTGAAATATACTACTGGAGCTCAATTATGAACGCCTCAATATATCTAACCAATTATATAAGCAATAAAACAAAAGAAAAGTGAAATAAACAAAGTATGAAAACAGTAATAAAATCAATAAATCAAGAGAAAAGTGAAATAAACAAGTATGAAAACAATTTTTAAATTTGTTTTTAAAACAACACTCTCCCAAACATCGCATTCTTAACAATGTTTGAATTCGCATTGTATTATTTTATATTATTTTGAAATTATAAGTTATTTACCAATACAAAAACGAGGTTTTTTATATTAGGTCTGCGTAATATTTCTTTGCGATATGTCAAGGCATCTGTCAAACGGCAAATTTGTCGAAATGACCATGTCATATTATAGCGGTCAAGATATCATTTTTGCATTATCTTACCTCTCGGGAATATACGGGTTTATTATAATTTAGCATACAGTTAGTTAAATGTTCGCGCATTCGTGGCAGCCTGGGTGTCAGGACATAAACAGTAAGCTGGAGGAGCGACAGTTGAGATGGTATGGGCACATAAGATGGAGACCACCAGACTACACGGTAAAGCAGGCAATGTCTATGGAGCTTCATTGATAGTCATCCGAATGAAGACCATAGAGCTTCTGGTTGACTCAATGCTCCAAAATCCCAGGTGAAAGCGACACCTAGAACTGAAGAAGATACAGCCTGAGAACGAGAAAAGCTGTCCCCAGCAGCTTACGTAGGCAATGAGTTGGGACAGTTCAAGGAATTTGTGGGAAATATAACATTTGGCAAAATTGTTTTGTCAAATATTGCGACACTCTTTTTTTTTAATTTTCGATAACTCACGTTTACAAGTAACTAGAGCTGTCAGTTTGGAAAACTCTTTCGAGAAGAAACATGCATTTTAAAAGTTTCCTTTTGCTCTCTGAAGGGTTGCTAGAAAAGTTTTTCTCTGCACAGGGTGCCACGGCTGAAGTTAATCCAAATTCATACGTAACATCAGTCGATACGGATAAAATGGTTTCTCTAACAAATAATTTATTATCACATATATTCTTCTTCATTTTTCTCTTTTATCGATGGTAGACACTAAGTTTTATTTATCTTATGCAAGATCTTTTCAAAAAAGGTTGTTGGAGATAACAATTCCGAATGTGTCCGAATTATTATTATAACTGATATAATAACAATTTGAAAATAGTTTTTGCAGTGTTTCTCGATGTGTGCGTGTAGGAAATCCGGGTGCGCGCGCGGCTACAAGCTTGCTCGAAAGTCCGACGGTCGCGGGATAAACCTAAGATTGTGTATCATTGTATTATGTCCGAAACAAACGTGTGTATTAACACCGTGGTATTATTGAGAATACCGGACACACGTCCATGCGTTTAAAGTGCAAGGATTTGATGCCGGCGCGTCCATCTTGAACGGACGAAAAGGTCACACAAGTCTGCGCTATTCCGAATTTTTCCGTGTCGCCGAGAATAAATATAACTCTCTTATATACATGCAATTTTCGAGTGATAATTTTCGGGCGCGAACATTCTATAGAATTCTGATAAAAGCTTTTTTTACTATGTCCAAGCAAAATGTATTATTTGCGAAAGTGTTTTACTCGAACACATTTATGCGTGAAGGGTATTTCTCTACCGATTACCGATACCGCGGATGCTGGATGGATCGTGTACAACTTCTCAGTGCTTCCGGAACAACCTGTACATCTGCAGTCCTCACCCCACCGTCCCCCACCCCCGCCGGAATCGCCCCTTTATCCATTTTTATCGAAAATATCCTTTTCTTTTATGTTTCTCTCGTGGATTTTTTGTTTCCAAGTATTGGGAGCGGCGTCGTCAAAGCAAATGATGGCAGTTATAGACCCACCAATAATTGGACCCATCCGACGAGAAGCCTTTCTTCCTCCGTAAACTTTTAATTGGTTTTCTCCGCCGAGGATGTTTTATCTCTGCAACTGTCAAAATCGGGGCTGGACCCTCCACCCTGGTGTCGAGGGGTTTGTCTGCGTTTCAAAAAATTGTACAACCAAGATATTTTAATTTATAAACCTGCATTACAGACCCTCTTACATGACACTGTAATGTGTAGAAACGGAAAGAAGTACACGTAATCGAAAATTTTACAGCATTTTTAAATTAAAAATTACTGGTGGTGTCTGGATTACGCGGGAATATATCAGAAACTTCTCGATCATACTCGAAACTTTTTGAATTGACATTTTCTGTATGGAGAGCGACAGAACCGCAGCGTAGAACGGTTGTTGTTTTGATTGAAGCGAAACTAAAGACAAACTGCAGAAAACAAACGACAAGCGGCGATTTCAGTTCGGTTGTTTACCATCAATAAAGTACCTACCCACGTGAATCATAATCTCTAGGTTCAAGTGGAAGATTCTCGAGTGGCTAATTCGAGATTTAGTACGACTTACAGAATGGATCTCCAGTCAAATTCGTGTCCAGTGATGTATGTTAATTAATAAATAAAGATTTGAGACATCTATAATTTATGTTAATTAATAATAATTAATTATCTAAATCTTTTGACATGATTTATTGACATCAATAAAAAAAATATAATTCTTTAATGTGCGTAGGTGATTTAGAAATATCTGCATTCGTAGATTCATCTTGAAGTAGATTTTTAATTTTGGTTGGTTGCTTACAGGACTGACATTTTCAATTTTCTTTATTTCTGTTCAAGAACGTAATTTTGTGTAATATTTGCACATTCCAAGTGTATAACTTGCTTACAAGAAATACATTTTGGAAAATAATCATTTGATTTTAATTTTTTGGTGCACTGAGAGCAATTCGCTTTTTTAATTTTTTTATTTAAATTAAATTTTCAATGGGGCTTATTGTGATTACAACATTCATTTTTGCAATGTTGGTATCAGTCAATGTAACTGGTAGCTAGAATTTTCCTTGCAGTAATATTTCA